>JACERP010001149.1:0-26878 GCA_014080715.1 Scenedesmus sp. NREL 46B-D3 | reverse complement strand
TTGCAATGAACGAGGCTATACAGCCCAGCATGACAATGCTATGCTCGAGTGTACTGGCAACAACAGGTGCAGTCGCATGACCGCTGTTGAGCAAAGCCGGCAGCTTCCTGCAAGCTCTGCACCAGGTAGCGGCAGGTGCAGCCACAGCCAGCTGCAGCAGAACATCTGGCCTTGCCAAAGTGTAGCTAGGGTGTCCCCTCACCGATGCGGCGCTCCAGCATGTGTATGACTGCCGTCGCCTTCCAGGTCAGTGCGGCGCAGGGCTCCAGGTCCTGCGTGCCGTGCAGCCTGCCCCATGCTGCGGTCACGCCCCTGTCGCCGCCACGCACCACAGGGCTGAGGGGCGGCAGCTGCTCGCCGTCGTCCACAAGCGACAGCGGCACCGCGCTCCTGCGAGGGGAGAAGCGGCAGGAGCAGTGCAGCAGACACGCCTAACGTGAGGCTTGGTTGCAGCGCCCGCAGGGCAGCGCCGTCATGTATCACAAACAACAGCTCGGCATGGCCGTGCGAGCCGAGCTGTGGCGGCTTTATAAAAGCTGCGCGCCACCATCGACCGTGCGACGGATAGTTGCGCTCCTTCGAAAGGCGCACCGCCAGCGGCAAGCAGAAAACAACACGTGCAAGCATTGAGGCATCTTGGCGCATGCAAGACGGTGCCAACCGCAAGGAGGCTCAGCACAGCGAGGGGTGTCAGCTGCTCGTTGCCACCCAACACATGATAAACAGGCAGGCAGGAAGGCAGGCAGGCAGGCGACGCCATCATGCCATATACAACACCTGCCACACCTGCCACCTGCCTCACACAGCGCCTCCACACACTCCTGCAGGCTGCCGTAGGCAGCTGCACTGGCGGTGATTGGCTGCACTGCCCAGAGCACAGCTACACGCAGCGCAGCCACAAAACCGGGTGGATGAGACAGCCTGTGATCATGGCTCATGTGCTGGGCGGCTTGCCCACCTGCCAGCGCCTGTACTGCAGCTCGTTGCTGCCCAGCAGCGTGCGCAGCGCCAGACCCTCCAGCCACCCAGCCAGGCCCCGCAGCAGCCAGCCGTCCTCAGGACCTTTTGGCAGCAGCAGCATGCCAAAGTACCTGAGGGCCGCAGCACAGCGCGGCACGGGACCAGCCAGCACAGCAGCAGCAAACAGCGATGAGCCACAGCAGCAGCCGCAGCCCGTTGCCAGCGAAGTCGGGAGGCGCCAACAGAACAGCACTGTATGCGTGTTGCCTGTGTTCCCAGCAAGGGCCGCAGGCGCTCAAGCAGTCTGGCCATGCCAACAAGTAGGGAACAAGGCGCAAGGTGCTGCATGCAGCCGCGCGCACTGCTGCTGCGATGCCTGCCGCGGCCACAACAAACGCAATCCTCGCATCATCTGCTGACACTCCTTCGCACACACACGCGCTACTCACTGTGCCGCCAGCCCTGCTGCCAGTGCTGCTGCTGCCGCCAGGCGCGGCTCCAGCAGCAGGCTGTCAAGCACCAGCAGCCCCTCACTCAGCAGAATGCTGCCGCAGCCGGCCTGCAGCACAGCAAACAGCAGGCAGCACACATCATTGATCATAGAAGCGGCTCCGCCAACAAGATAAGCGCATATATAAACGTGGTGCAAAAGCCACGACGGCCGCAAATTACAGCAGTGTGAAGCTGCTCAACAGGAGGGTGTGCAGCTCCAGTGCATACGACCAACACTCTGACACACATAGATAGGTATGGCAGGTGCTGCTAAGTGCCCCTTGCACACGCGTAAGACAACTAAGAGACATGCGTTGTTCAGCAGAAGCCCAGCACACTGTATGCCCGGCACATCACAATGATCATGAACCACGACAGCGTGCATCATCCCCAGTGCAAGCAGTACATGGGGCAACACAAACTATGGTGTCGGACTGGGCGCTGACCTACTGTGCATTGGGCGCTAGACCCGCTGAAACCCACCTGCCAAGGTTGCAGCATCACCCCATCAGGCAGTACCGCCACGTGCAGGTGCCCCCAAGGAATGCTGCTGTTCAGCACCTTGCCACAGGCCCGCAGCAGCACAGCCAGCGGCTTCAGCGTATCAGCCAGCAGCCGCAACCGCTCCTGGCTCAACCCATGTGACTGACCATCGCGCGCTGCATCACCGCTGTCGCCTGCTGCCGTCCCGGTCGCCTTGCCGTCGCTGCTGTTGCTGACAGCACTAGGCCTGCTGCTGCCCCCTGGCTGCTGCCCGGCTGCTGCTGGCCTGCTGCCACCGACAGCAGCAGCAGCAGCAGCAGCACCGCCAGCTGCATCTTTCAGGGCAAAGACGTTGATGATGGGGGCACCTGGCGGCAGCGATGCACCAGCGGTGCCAGCCGCTGCAAGCAGCTCCCCATACGGCAGCACCGCAAACTGCCCGACAGCAATGCTGAGCTGGCTAGGCAACACTGGCACCTGCACTGCATACTCAAAGGTGCGGGCAACCACTTTGCCGGCGCGATTGCTGCTGCTGCTAGCTAGCCCGCCGTTGCCAACAGCAGAGATAGCAGCTGCCTCCCCTGTGGCTGATGTCGGCAGCGGTGCCAGCATGCACGTCTGCTGCAGCAGTTGGCCGCTGCAGACCGCCATGAAGCTTGCAGGAACCGTCACATGCAGCTCAAACGTGTACGGGATGCAGTGCGGCGCCCCAGGGCTGTACACATGCAAGGGGCTGTCCACGCAAGGGAACCAGCCACGCGCGCGCTTGAGCAGCGGGTTGGCGGCCAGGCAGCTGCCCTGACTCAACAGCGACGTGTCACTGCTGCTGCCGCGAGGCTTGCTGAACGTGATAGAGAGCATTACATGCTGCTGCTGCTGCTGCTGCTGCTGCTGCTGGGCAGTATTGGGTAGCTGCTGCTGCTTGGTGGGTGTGGGTGTGCCGGCAAGCGTTGAAAGCTGTGGTGTCCCTGCTGCTGCTGCTGCTGCTGCTGCTGCTGGAGCACCCTTGGAGGTGCCATCCTTGCTGGATGCTGCTGGTGAGGGTGAGATGGCACCAAGCACAGCAGCACCAGCACCTGCTGCTGCTGGTCCAGGGGTACTGGCTTTGCTTGCTTCCTGCCCTCCTGTTGTGGCTGCTCCTGCTGATTGAGACGCTGCTCTGATCGGCGTACTTTCTGCACCCGCTGCTGATGGCACCTGCTGCTGCTGCTGTGGCAGGGTAATAAGCAGCCCGGGCTCCTGCTCCCTGTGCATGAGGCGCACGTACTGGTCGTACGCATGCTCACTCACAGAGCTGATGCTGGCGCTGCCCTTGCGCAGCTCCTCAATGGTCAGCTCAGGAAGCACTTCCGACGGGTACTGCTGCAGCGTGAACTGCAAGTAAGCGCAACAGCATGCAACAAAAGTAGCAGGCGGAGGTGTGTGTCAAGTTGCATGCAGCAGGGAGTGGGTGGTGTTTGCAGGAATTTCATGCCTGCTTGCAGGACACATGGGATGCCTGCCGCACGCCATGCCACCGACAAAGCACACTGGGCAGTAGCTGCATGACCAAAACATGTTTGCAAGGGTTGCCTGATTTGCCAGGCTACATAGCTGTGAAAGTGTAGCACGTGAACGCTTGCAGCAGCAGCAACGTCCTGCATGCTGCTTGCTGGCTTCTTGCTTGCAGACCCTGCTTATACACTGTGCTGTGCACAGCGCCTCCTCCGCCCAATGCTGCTACTACCGCACACTGCATAGCTGTTTGTGGCACAGCAGAGGCATAGCTGCGCATACCTCTGCTGGGACTCCGTTCACTGCCACCTGGTGTATGGCCAGGTTGAAGCAGTGCAAGCCTACTGTCTGCTGCCCAGGTGACAGCAGGACCTTCAGCTCCGTCCGCCTGCAGTGCCAGACAGTTATGTGATGTGGTTGTTAGCGCTGTGCAGCTTTGATTGCTGCTCCTGCTGCTGGCTTGCCCACACGGTTCAAGCTAGCAGCGCAGTACTGTGAGACAGGCAGCAGTTTTGTGTTTCGTGCCTACAGAGCGGCGGATCAACCGGCTGGTGGATGGTTGTACTTACCCTGACCATGTCCGCTTTCTTGGATTAACGGTTAAGTGCACGACTTGATGCACGGGGCTGGGCAAAGTGCCACTCATAACTGGCACTGCTGCTGTTGCTGCTGCTGCCGCATGCCGACCGAGTGGAACAACGACGATGTCATTACCTACACGGGTTTAACCACAAGAAGTGCTTCGCTCCGCTCAAGGAACAGCCTGAACAGCAAGCTGACAACACTCAGTTGTTCGGACTACAGCAGGGCAGCAAGTCTTGATGACTGTCAACACTGATCAAAGTATCACAGTACGTACTCATATGTCTGACTCAACTGATCCATGCACACAACCTGTGCTCTGCCTTGTCAGCTGACTTGGCACACTCGCCATGAACCCTGCTGCTTATACCTCTGAGGCATGCCAACCTGGTGACAGGGGTTTTATACATAGAGTCCGCGCTGTGGTTGACAGAAGTACAGCTGTGTGGTTGCATGGTGTGACACAACTCCTTTTAAACCTGGCTTGCCGCAGCCCACGCCCTACAACAGGCTGGTCCTAGGATGCATCAACACAAATGTGTGCATAGGGTTTCCCCCGGGCCAAAAGTCGCCACCACCACTGGGGTCCGGTATGCAACTCGGTTGCAGTCCGGTTACAACCTGCAAAAGATTCCTTGTTGATTTCTCGCAAACCTTTGAGCGCCAGGCCACGAAATTCATGTTCAAGTCATGTACCTCATGTGTACGTCATGTGCCTCTTGACCAAGTGCTGACCAGGCAGGGGTGCACTTGGAGCGTACATTCATACTCTGCCACCCTGTCAAGCCTGCGTTGGGTCTGTGCACACTGGCCGCATGCTACTGCCCGGGCGTGGCCAACAAGCCATGCAGACTGCTGCACAGATCTGTGCGTCTTGACGCCTCCCGACATTTGCGGTGCTTATGAGCAGTTAACCAAGGGTACTGCAGGCAACGCCCATGCCAAAGCTGTTGTCATCTGGCACTCATCAAATCAACCTGCTTTGGCAGCGTGCATACATATGAAGTGCGGCAACCAACACATGCAACATTCAGGAGTCGCCCGCCCCAGCACCATCGGACGTCTGTGTACAACCCCATAGTTGCCGCTGCCAATGTGCATCGCGACTGCATAGATATGCGCCACTTGCAGCACCATGCATACAACAAATCCCTTAACACATCAAGATCACTGCGCAGCCGGATCACCCTATCAATTGCTCCTTGCAATATTTTGCTAAGAGAGCTCGCTGTGCCCTGTACTACGCGTCACTAAAGAGACTACAGCTTGATACCTGCAGCTAAGCAGCTGCCGCCAGCAGCCTAAGCAGCAACACATTGCATGTGAACATGACGCCCTACGGAGTGGCCCGCAGCAGCCAGGACACTGTGGCAGTGCTGAGCTGCTTTGCTGCTGGCCATTTGCACAAATGCTTTGTGCGTTTAGCGCTGCACCGCTACAGCTTCACTGCTGCCCTTATGTAAAATTGAGTACGGTTGAGTATGTGTCAAGCACAATACGGCCACCAGACACCACAACCATTTACTTACTTACTTTACTTTACATGCTCCACCCATCAAGGAGTGGGAACCCCATTCACGAGCCAACGAGAGGCTCATTGGGGGGGGGGACCTCAAAGAAAACATCATCGTCATCAGAAAAAACAGAAGAATCAGCAGAGTAGAATTCTTCCGCTGCATTGATCGCTTGAGCAATAGAAAAAGAAGACAAGAAGGATTCAGGGTCTGCCTTTACATTCCAAAACCATAAACTGTTCAGGGCTTCTTGGCTTGCACAAGAAGGTTTCCTACGAGTGAGCAGCTTTTGTGTCCCCAAGGTTGGGAGCACACAACATGCTGTACAATCACACCACTCATTGCACACCAAAACCTGCTGCAACAATACCATGCACCATTGCAGCAGCCAACCCACTATCCCCACAAAAGGGCATCAGTCGTCATCCTGCTGCTGCTTGCAAGCCGCAGCTAGCACCTTGTGCAGGGGTGCCGCGCACTGTGAGTGCTTCCGGCCGCCATGTTGCTCAGCTGTGCGCAGCAGCCCTGTCACTGCCCCCCTGCTGAGCAGCTGTGCTGCAGGTAGCCTGCAGAGCTGCTTCACTGTTCTAGCATTGCCTTGCTGCACAGCGGCATCAAAAGCCTGCATGACCTGCTCAGTGCTGAGCTCGTCTGCTGCTGGCAGCTTGCACAGCTGCTCAAAGCAGGCAGCATTGCAGAGCAATGCAGGTGCCAGCAGCAGCTGAGCCACCTGCTGACTGCTGAGGTGTGCTGCTGCAGGCAGCGTCATCAGCTGCCTGATGCAACCAACACCTGTGCTGCCCGGTATGGCTGCCTTGAGCGCATTGGCCAGCTGGTCACTGCTGAGCAGTGCTGCTGCTGGCAGCTCGCAAATCTTTTCCACGCAGCTAGCACTGCGGTACTGCTTGATGCTATCTAAAGCTACTGTGAGTGCTCTGTTGAGTTGGTCAGCGCTGGGCTGTGCTGCTGCAGGCCTTGTGGCCGTCAACATGAGGCTGTTTAAGCTACCAGCATCCACAGCCTGCAGCAGCTGCCCCACTGCTTTGCTGCCCAGCTGCTCTGCTGCTGGCAGAGCCCACAACAACTCTATGCACTCCAGGCTGTAGCCGTGCTGCTCAGCTGCCACCAGCAGCTGCGCCACTGCCACCCTGCTGAGCTGCTTTGCTGCGGGCAGCCTGCAGAGTTGCTTTAGGGTTCTAGCACTGCCTTGCTGCACAGCAGCATCAGCAGCCTGCCTAATTTGCTCACTGTTCAGCTGCTGTGCTGCTGGCAACATGCAGAGCATGTATGTGAAGCCCATATTGTGCTGTAAGGCTATCTTCAGTGGCTGCAAAATCTGCCCATTGCTGAGCTGTTGTGCTGCTGGAAGCTCACATAGGGCACTGAACGTAGGATACGTTTTCATTCTGAAGCGCCACAGTAGTGCTCTGCAGCTGCAAGCAACAACTGAGCACTCTCTGTGCTGTGAAATTGTTTAAATGCCGGCAACTCCACCAGGCAATAAACTCTGTTGGATGCTTCACTGTTTGATGGCTGCAAATAGACAGCCTGCAGCAGGCTTGTCACATCTGCACTGCTGATAGCAGCTGCAGCTGGCAGGCCGCACAGCTTGTAGATGTACCGGCCGCTGCCTAAACTGATGTCCATGTGCAGCAGCCCTACCAGTGCATTGCTACTCAGCTGCATGGCAGCTGGCAGCTCAAAAAGGTAGCTGGTGTCGCTGGTATAGCCTGTGACGATGTGGTCTGTGATTGTGCTTTTAAGCACGCATGCTGTCAGCACAGTTGTAACCTGTTCAGTGCTCAAATGCTGGGCTGCCTCTAAGTTACACAGGTCAAGCAAGACCCTGCACTCAGGCTCCCGCATGGCTGCCAGCAGCAGCTGCACCACTGAATCCTTGCTGCAATGGGCAGCTGACAGAGCACACTTACGCACACATACTGCTTGAGCAGCTGCCTGAGCATAGCCTCCAACGTTGCTGCATCCATGTGCTGCTGCATGACTGGCAGCCCCACCATGTGCTCCACTGCTGCTGTATGCTGCCGCATTGCTGCTGTCAGCAGCAGGCTGCGAGCCACGCCTGGCTCAAGCAGCGCCGGCATGCGCCGGGCTGCTGCTGCTGCTGTTGCTGGGTTGCTGCAGTTGAGGGCCAGCTGCAGGAGGGCACCAGCACCTTCTGCAAGCAGTCGGTTGCTGGCCTGAACACAAAGCAGCAGCAGCAGCAGCAGCAGCAGCAGGTGCAGTGACAGCAATAAGGGCAGTGGTGGTGGTGAATGAAGCAATTGCGGGAAGCATTCATCAATAGCGTCAGTGTGCTGAAGACGTCATAAGTCAGCAAATGTTGCAAGGGCATGTCATGTCCGAGTGTCTTGCTGCAGCTGCTCTTGCCGCTGTGCTGAGCCGGCTAGAAGCTGGATGATGTTCACACGCTGCTGTTAGCCATACTCACCCAGTCACCGCCACAGCATATGGACACTGCGGCAGCTGGGATGTCAGTATCAATGCCCAGCTGCTGCTGTGCCTGCACCCACACCTCCACGCGTGCCACCATGTCACCAGCTGCCTTCAGCAGCCCTGCATAGGTGATGCGCATGCCAGCTGACACCGCCTGCATTGCACAGTCCATGGGCACTGCTGGCAGTGCCGACATCTGCTGCATTGTCAGGCGTTTTGCGTAGCAGTAGCGCTGCTAGCCATGCCACTGCCTGGTGGTGCTGGTGCTGCCCACTGCCACGTGCTGTGTCCAGCGCAGCACCCAAGAATATGAGCGACCCTCTGCGGAGCACGGCATCTACGTCCCGCCTGAGGCTGCTGCTGCTCGTAGCCAGGCGAGCCAAGCCCTGCAGGCCGAGGTGCGTGCACATCACGGGACAGCTGTGCAGTGCGTTTTCTATCGGCTCCTCGGCAAGTTGTAGATGCTCCATGCTAAGAGTCTGAAAGAAAGTTCAAACTAGGCAAAGTATATGTACATCAACAAATAAGCAGAAGAAGTCAGCTGCAACTTTGTGCTTCCAGGCTGGTTCGCCCTGCCTCGGGAACGTCAAAAGTGACAGCTGCCGTGACACCTTACCGCATAGTTGCACTAAACGTTTCAGTTGAAACGAAACGTTTCTTTTTTAAAAGCGTTTTATTCGCCAGTGCCTTGGCTGAAACGCTGCTGAAACGCTGCTGAAACGCCACATTACAGTCTGCACTGTGGAGGCCTGTAGTGACCCAGTTTCCTTTCATTGTAAGTAATTATATATTATTAGTAGTATTGTCCATAAGCGTTAAATGACCCCAGAACGGTGCCTGCGGGCTGGGAGGGCTGCCAAGGCATGGCAGCAGGCTTGACTAGTTGACAGCAGTACTGCTCCAGCCTTGATCATGCATTGGCGATGCGTACTCGCTGCAGGCCTTCACACCCTGGTTGGTGCCGAGCAAGTGCGAAACGATTCTGCTGACCCTACCGCTGAAGGAATGATTACAATAATGGCACACAACTTTGCTGTAGTTCTGTTTTGCTTCTAGCTTGTCGACATTGTCCCAGGCTATGCTAGCCTGATCAGTGACCTTGATTGCTCATAGCGGTGAGTGATCGGACAGCAAGAAGACAATCTAAAAGCAGTAATTGTATACAGTAAATGTTTCGAGGAGCTCTAAGTGCTTGAACGGGCCGCCAGGCCGAGTAACAAGGGGTCTTGTATTTAAACGCCTGAGCCCCACTGCAGCTGCCGCTTAAAAGTAGCGTTTCACACTGACAGCGTTTAAAACGCACGTTTGAAACGTTTTGTTTCGTTTCATAAACTGCCTGACCCCGCGTTTAGTGCAACTATGAAGTGGATAAACTCGCGCCTGCAGAAGCTGCACCCACCCTCCACCCTGGTGAGCCACGGCTCCTGACATAAACGCCTTATAAGGCTTATTTATATGCCCAGTAATGAGGTGTTGAACGCGCAGGGCATCTGCGCTGGTGTGCGGTGGGTGTTGTGTGCTATCTCGAGCATGCGTGGTGCAGCTGCAGTCATGCTGTACTACATGCTTGTAGGGTGTGTATGGCGGCTGGATCGCAAGCGCTGGGCTGACAGCAACATCAATAGCTGATTTACATGTCCAGTAATGAGTTGTTGAACGCGCAGGGCATGTGCGCTGTGTGCGGTGGGTGTTGTGTGCTATCTTGAGCATGCGTGGTGCATCTGCAGTCATGCTGTACTGCATGCTTGTAGGGTGTGTGTGGCGGCTGGATCGCAAGCGCTGGGCTGACAGCAACATCAATAGCTCATTTATATGTCCAGTAATGAGGTGTTGAACACGCAGGGCATCTGCGCTGGTGTGCGGTGGGTGTTAGGTGCTATCTGGAGCATGCGTGGTGCATCTGCAGTCATGCTGTACTGCATGCTTGTAGGGTGTGTGTGGCGGCTGGATCGCAAGCGCTGGGCTGACAGCAACATCAATAGCTCACTTATATGCCCAGTAATCAGGTGTTGAACGCGCAGGGCATCTGTGCTGGTGTGCGGTGGGTGTTAGGTGCTATCTGGAGCATGCGTGGTGCATCTGCAGTCATGCTGTATTGCATGCTTGTAGGGTGTGTGTGGCGGCTGGATCGCAAGCGCTGGGCTGACAGCAACATCAATAGCTGATTTATATGTCCAGTAATGAGTTGTTGAACGCGCAGGGCATGTGCGCTGTGTGCGGTGGGTGTTGTGTGCTATCTTGAGCATGCGTGGTGCATCTGCAGTCATGCTGTACTGCATGCTTGTAGGGTGTGTGTGGCGGCTGGATCGCAAGCGCTGGGCTGACAGCAACATCAATAGCTGATTTATATGTCCAGTAATGAGGTGTTGAACGCGCAGGGCATCTGCGCTGGTGTGCGGTGGGTGTTAGGTGCTATCTGGAGCATGCCTTGTGCATCTGCAGTCATGCTGTACTGCATGCTTGTAGGGTGTGTGTGGCGGCTGGATCGCAAGCGCTGGGCTGAAAGCAACATCAATAGCTCACTTATATGCCCAGTAATCAGGTGTTGAACGCGCAGGGCATCTGTGCTGGTGTGCGGTGGGTGTTAGGTGCTATCTGGAGCATGCGTGGTGCATCTGCAGTCATGCTGTATTGCATGCTTGTAGGGTGTGTGTGGCGGCTGGATCGCAAGCGCTGGGCTGACAGCAACATCAATAGCTGATTTATATGTCCAGTAATGAGTTGTTGAACGCGCAGGGCATGTGCGCTGTGTGCGGTGGGTGTTGTGTGCTATCTTGAGCATGCGTGGTGCATCTACAGTCATGCTGTACTGCATGCTTGTAGGGTGTGTGTGGCGGCTGGATCGCAAGCGCTGGGCTGACAGCAACATCAATAGCTGATTTATATGTCCAGTAATGAGGTGTTGAACGCGCAGGGCATCTGCGCTGGTGTGCGGTGGGTGTTAGGTGCTATCTGGAGCATGCCTTGTGCATCTGCAGTCATGCTGTACTGCATGCTTGTAGGGTGTGTGTGGCGGCTGGATCGCAAGCGCTGGGCTGACAGCAACATCAATAGCTCATTTATATGTCCAGTAATGGCGTGTTGAACGCGCAGGGCATATGCGCTGTGTGCGGTGGGTGTTAGGTGCTATCTGGAGCATGCGTGGTGCATCTGCAGTCATGCTGTACTGCATGCTTGTAGGGTGTGTGTGGCGGCTGGATCGCAAGCGCTGGGCTGACAGCAACATCAATAGCTCATTTATATGTCCAGTAATGGCGTGTTGAACGCGCAGGGCATCTGCGCTGTGTGCGGTGGGTGTTAGGTGCTATCTGGAGCATGTGTCGTGCATCTGCAGTCATGCTGTACTGCATGCTTGTAGGGTGTGTGTGGCGGCTGGATCGCATGCGCTGGGCTGACAGCAACATCAATAGCTCATTTATATGCCCAGTAATGAGTTGTTGAACGCGCAGGGCATCTGCGCTGGTGTGCGGCGGGTGTTAGGTGCTATCTGGAGCATGCGTGGTGCATCTGCAGTCATGCTGTACTGCATGCTTGTAGGGTGTGTGTGGCGGCTGGATCGCAAGCGCTGGGCTGACAGCAACATCAATAGCTCGTATATGTCCAGTAATGAGTTGTTGAACGCGCTGGTGCGCATCGGGGGTCGGGTGATGCCTTGAGCATGTTGAAAATGTGGCACTGGCATGCGCACAATGAGCATTTATGCTGCCGCCGCAGTGCGGGTTTGTAACACACATACACTGGATGGCCATGATCAGTGCGTATCAACGTGAGCCTATAACTTCTAGCATTGGACAGCTGTGAAGCTATCTCAACAAGAATTTCCTGACAACTGTAATTGCTTGTACTGCTGGCGCTTGTGTTAAAGGGTTTGTTACACAGCATGCACAACCTGCGAACCCAGCCCGCATACTGCCTGCCCGCATGCATGCAGCTGTTACCGTCGCATGCAAGCTGTTATTGTGAACCCAGTGTAGTGATGCTGGCTTCAACGGTTACAGTATCATGTAATGGGCAATGGCACCAGTCACACTTACAGCAAAACACCACGTGAAGCACTTGATGGTAGGGTGACATTTGACACATTGTCATGCTATAGTTACAGCTGCGTGCAGCTACCACCGCCTCTGGCCACAATCAACATCATGACGACCGCAAGACCTTCTGAATAACAGAGACTAAAGCTAGTAGCGCAACCGGAACATCTGCCGAACAACTGAAACATGATGATGGGGATGATGCCGCACACTGTGACAACTGTATTCCCTTGTGCCAGCTTGTGCGTGGCGCGCTTTTTTATCAACCACTGCAGCTGCCTGCTTGTTGGCATTGCTGGGCCAGCTGTATTGCATGTATAGCATATGCGCTGGTGTGCAGTTGGTATAAGGTGCTATCTTGAGCAGGCGTGGTGCATCTGTTGTGCCTGTGCCAACTCGTCATGAGCGGCCTTCATAAGCCGCCTTCAGCTCACGCACTGTTAAACGTCACTGCAACATCACCTGCTGAGTTGCGCTGCTGGGCCAATGTACCGCAGATGCACACTAGTGCACACGTTACACGACTTGTCTGCACACCAGTTTTTGCACAACATCACTGGTTGCTGAAAGTCAGACCTTTCAGGTACAATTGTACTAGTGGCTCTGCATGCATTTCAGGCAAACAGGTGGACCTCAACACACTCACATTCCTGTGCAACAACACGTAACCATTCCCGCTGGAGCCAGGCACCAGCATCCATGGTTGTGCCTCCACCCCCGCCAACGGCCACCAGTCCGAGGGCTTCTCGGCAGTGTATTCTCTCTTCAACATAGCACCCCCTCCAACACCATGGTGGTGACCACCTATCCTAGCAAACCATCTGCATCCCAAAATATACTCCTCATTAATGCTAGCGCCAAGGTGAGTGTCTGGCTTCCTATGCTCATAGATTCGTTCTACCAGTCCTACATGACAGCCTTGGTCTGACAATGTGACCACCATGCACTCCCCCCTTGCCTTGCGGTTACTACATTTGGCATGCGTAACAACGGGCACTTCATTTATCAATGCTCTGGAGTATGACAGCAGGGACCAGTCTGGTCCACGTGCACAACATTCAATGGCTGCCTTGCTGTCACACAACAATGTTGCATCTTTACCCTGCACCCACCGCAACCACTCCCCACTCCTTAGCGCTTGCAAATGGCCATCATCAGTGAAGCGGCGGCTGCTGTCTGCAGCACATGCTTCGGACATGAGTTGACCATATGCTTTGCTGTACAACAAGCATGCATCACTCTCCTCCGTACTATGCACATGTGTCATGCTCACATGACGTGTGGCACCAAATGTTCCTCTCACGTAATACATGTGCAGGTACTTGAGCAACTTAAGACCCAAAGCCTTCTTTTGCTCATCATTACTAGCAAGCAGCGCATCAATACGAATCTTGTTGCAGTTGCCCTCCACCTGTACCTTGACAGTTCCAGGACTTCGCACGTAAGCAGGAAACAACGCAGCGTCAACCAGCCGTGCACGTATACCTTCCACATCCAGTGAGCCCTGCCCATCTGCATCTTGACCATCGGCGTCTGCATGGCCTCCTGCAGAGTGCTGAGATCCAGGCCCTGACAGCAGGCTCCGGAGCCTGCAAGGCACACATGTATGAGTCATACGCTAGCATAATTGTTTGAATCAGTGGCGTTTAAACGACCAGTACCCAGAATCTACAATTATGCTAGCGTATGACTCATACATGTGTGCCTTACAGGCCGCCAATGTCTGTCTTGAGGGGATCCGATCCCCTCAAGACAGACATTGGCGGCCTGTAAGGCACACATGTATGAGTCATACGCTAGCATAATTGTAGATTATGGGTACTGGTCGTTTAAACGCCACTGATTCAAACGGCCCCAAAGCCGCTCAAATGGAAACATAGCACATGCCCAGCTTGGGCCAGACCACTTGATGCGTTCAGGCATATGCAGCACCAAGTGCATCAACACATCAAGCTCCCATGCAGGCACCACTCGCTCATATTGCGCCAAGGCACAAGCAAGTGCAGCACTTTTCATCTCCAACTCATCTAGGGACAGTGTGTCCACCCAAAGATCACCGACAGCACACAACACATTGGATGCAGCCTCTTCAATACCGCCATCACTCAATAAAGCGTCCAATGCATACACACCTAGCGGGCCCCCAAGCAACAACCAGTCATGCATTTTTAAGTAGCTTTGGCTGCCAAGGCAATGGTGCAGACCAGCATAAGCAACAGCGGCAGGAACATATCCATCAGTAACAATATCTTTCATGCGCTGCATGGCTACTGCAAAGGCCTTGGATGATTCAGCTTTCCAGGGTAGGGCATCACTGACAACCCTCTGAGCTGCATCCACATGTTGCCCTGCAGAACGGCCACCAGCCCTCCCCCCACCTCTCCCATGTGCTCGCCCGCCTCTGCTAACCCTTCCCCCCCTGCTCCGCCCTGCAGTTGAGCCTTGTCCATCACCGCCTTCATTGGGCATGGGACGGTATTTGGCATTCAGCTCTGCGAAGCGGGCATTGCCGTTCACAGCCAGCTCGTGCCGTGCACAATTTCTCATGACACCTACTGTGTACTGCCCTCCCTTAGTCATAACAAAAACATCCTTGATAACATTGGCCAAAGTATGCATAGGGTCCGGACCTCGCATGACACTCTCTTTCCAATATGGCAACTTGTGAAATGCATGTGATGCTATGACTCCTGTCGGGTAAGCAGAGTCAGACGCATCAGCGCTGGCAGTGGCACTTGAACCAGCCTGGCTACCACAGTGTTTCTGCAGTAGTGCACGGTCTGCTTTGCTTTGACTGCCTGCTCCTTGTACCATTGATCAGTTTTCAGTGCAGGGGGACTCGCATCCCATGGCCAAGGCTCCCATGGATGCTTCTCCACAAACCGTTGGTATGTCTCATCACCGCATGCTGCCAGCTGTTCAATTGATGGGTTGTTGATCTTGCAACACGCTTGCCGCAGCTGGTTGCCTTCACTGGTGGCGCCAACATGAGTGGATCTACCAAGCCTGCACACTGGAATCCATCTAGCGCACCCTGCATACAACATCAAAGGCAAACAGCGAACACGAGTTGTTGGAGCTGGCACTAACTATATGAGTAGCTGTGCATTAACCACGTTGTCACAAAATTACGTCAACTGTTGTCAATCGACCTGTGCTATGAGAGTGCACTGGTCAATGCAACGTATGTTGGAAGCGAAATGATGTTATTTGAACTTGCAGATCCGGATGCACGGTTGAAAGCAAGGTCAAGTGGCGCAGGGGGTAGGCATCGAGCATATGCATGCATGGAGATCATGGTGATGCGCAACAATGAAGCTGACTGCAACTGCATGTGCTGCGTATTGCACCGTTGCTGCAAGATGTGCGGCAGCTGGGTAGCGAACTTATGTACTGAAGCCTACCTGGCAAAATGACCTTCGCTCCAGCACATGTCAAACCTCGCTGGCAGCAATGATAGCATGTGGCGTAGATTTTGCCGCCGGTGCCACCATACCTGAAGACATCCTGGGTTCCGGGGTAATATAATCTGGTATCAAGTAACATAACCCTGAGACCTTTCAGGGTATCTTTGTTGTGTGCATCGCCAACAGTGCAACCATAGTAGTACAAGTAAACAAGCTCATCCATGATCATCTCCAGAATGGGCTGTGGGTCACTTGTGACAGTTTTGCCCTCCACAACACAACACAGCAAGAAGGCGTTGAGGTTGGTTCTCAGCCAAGGGGGGAGGTTGAGGCATTGCAGAACCATTGGCCACCAGCTATGACCACCTCTTTTGGTAGACAACACACCGTCTGTACTGAATGCCACAGCAATGTTGCGACCAGGCGAATCTGGTTTGTGACGGGGATCAGCCTCTGCTGCCTGTTTGATGATGGGATCTTTGCAGAACACCTCTTTCCACAACAAACCATCAAAAACGTCTGTCACCATGCCATCAGGGACTGTGGGCCTCTCAGCGTGCCACTGCAGGTGTCGTGCAAATTCAGGCAAGCTGCACAACAACCTCAACCATGATGCAATGGTGGCATAGTACAAGCGCCGGCGAGGTGAGGTTCCATTGGCTTTGTAACGTTGTTGTTTGCACCGAGGACACTGTGTCAAGGACTTGTACACCCCTCTGTAAACCACACCGCATTCAGAGTTGCCACATAAATCGTATTGCAACAACTCGACACCACACACCAAACTATGCAACAACTTCAGTGCTGCCCTGATGCCACTAGGCAGTTCTGCTTTAGCATCCGCATTGATAACTATGTCATCAGCATTCTTCAGTATTTTGAGCAGCCCCGTGAATGCTTCCCCGGGCACATTGTAGTTCTGCTTCCACAGCACCAGCTTGGCAACAAGATCGGCAACAGCCTGCTGGACTTTGCTACCTGCCAGCAGAGGCAGCACCATGACAGCCATGAACAATCCTTCAGTTGGTAGCCTGGTTACACAAAGGCAATGCGACACCAACAACATGTCATTGAGCACCCGCAGTACGTCAAGGTTGACTGTTGATTCCGCAGCAATTGCTGCTTGCAATCCACTCCGTAAAAAGAGAATATAATCCTCAGCTAGGCGCAACCATGACACCACATGGTGGTGAACTGCAAGGGCACATGTTGAAGAAACATGCAGAGCTCACCTTCTGCCTTCTTGGTGCTGCCAGGGCCCCCATCACCACTGCTGTTGGTGTCTTCGGCATGCAGCTCTGCATGTGCAGCATCAAATGTGACAGCAGCATACACAAAGGCATCAACTGGTGGGTTGGTCGAGCTAAGTTTTCTACACCAAGTTGTTAGGCCACTGGACTCACCAGCAATAAGTGACACGAGATCCTGTGAGGAAACGGGCTCGCCCCCATCGTCTCTGCTTGGCACTCTCGAGAGCAAGTCCTGCTCTGAAGAAACAATGTTGTGGTCAATTTCTGCGCAACGTCCTATCATCAGTTTGTCTGCCCACTCCCTTGCAGTGCGACCCCATGCAACGTCTTGCACAGTGTTGCCTGAAAGCACCCCAGCAGCTGGTAGTTCAGCTAGTAGGGCTGCCGGCTGTTCATCCTGATGACTACACTGTTGGCCATCACCCGGGGGCGTCGCGCCGTCAACCACCCCCCATCCCTGCTGATTCATACTAGCATAATCCCGCTTGTTGGTACGTCTTGAAGACCTACGAACTTCAGGCTGTTGAGTGCCACCCTCTGCATCCATCATCTGCGAATCTGGCTCCGCTGCTGCTGCTCCTGCTGCTGCCTCCAGCGGCGGCGGCATGGTAGGAATTGCCACCCTGCCATGAGCATCGCACTTTCCGTTACAGAAGTCTACCTGCCATGCCATCCATTGCTGTGGGTCCAGATGATTCACAGTACCAGATTCGGGCGGTGGTGGGCCATTGTTAGGCCAACCTTTTATGTTCTGCGCAGTCGTGTGGCGCAGAGCCACTCTTCTGGTTATAAATGTTGTAGAGCAACCAGGACCAAGCAGTGGAGTGTATGTGCCATCCTGAACCATCTTATGGCACATTGTGCATTGGCACATGACCTTGCTACTCTTACAAGCAGCAGTTGCAGATGCCATCCATGCCTGCCACTGTTCTGCAGTCACTCCTCGATTATTAGTAGAAAATGAAGGAAATTCCAATGGTGACATGAACTGTGACCTGCAACACATGCACAACACATTATTGATGTGTTTGTTTGATCGCAACACATGACAGATGTAGGGCTTTCACATAAGCTTACTCATCCCGGCTGCCCCCACACTTTCCACTTGTACTCGCACAATGCCGTTAGGTTGACGCTGGCTGTCCATGCATGCAGGCATGCTGTTGAACAAGTAACTGTAGATCGACAGCATTTCATGCACATGCCATGACCAGCCAGTTGCTGGCACTGGCAGCAGTTGCTGCCAGCAGACTCACTTGATAGCAACCGCACTTAGTTGCTCATGTTGCAGCCATGCTGCATTCAATGGGCAGTCTGGAACATCAGCACAGGCCAAGCGGTTGCACAGTGCATTTGCAGCGCCTTCATGCTCCAGACTGAGCCATTGCCATCACCGCTACAATACCGACTGCCCACGACTTTAGCGGTGTAGGCGCGGCCGCTGCTGCTGGGGGTGGCGCCACCAGTGTTGATGTCACTGCCGTTGCTGCTGGTGCCAGCGCTGTTGGAGCTGCACTGGGAGGTTCGTGATTGGTTGAGCATGCTTGAGGCAACTGCAGAGGTACACTGGCACCCCGGGCAGTTACAGTGGTCGTTGCCGGGCACAGCAGCTACGCAGACGTCCACATACACCTCTAACTCGTGCAGTGGCCCTATCCGCGCCGTGAGATCAACCTCCTGCAAGCATGCAAGTTGCAAACATTGGGTGATGACAGCCCTTGACAGGTATCCTTGTGATTCATCGAAACAACTGACAAGTTTGCTGCTCACGTTCGGTTGCTTTTGATTAAAACGAGCGTAACATTCAGGCAATACGGGCAGCAATGCACTAGAGCTTAACCTCTCCAACGTTGAGCCACACAGTATAGGTTGCAATGATGCAGGAACATTAATCCAATGACATTTTCAGGGCCTACAACATTACTGCAGCATGCCCGTTGGTTCTTTGGCAGAGAGTGGCAGAGAGCACACAATCAGAGTGCAGGCCAGGAGCTCACCATGGGCAGAGCTTCACATGCTGAGCTTGAGTCACCGACCATGCAACCACCAATGGCATGTTTCTTCCAGGTGCTGCAGCGAGACGGTTGCTTGCGACGTGCCACAAGAGCTGGCACTGACTCAGCAACTGGAGTGCTGATTGAGTGCCCATCAGCTACTGTCTGTGGCTGGCTGCGTTTGATGCACATGCTGCAGTCTTTCACTCTGCACTGGCAACGGCACAACCTGGGTCTGGACGCCGACCAGTTGTCTGTTTCTGAGCAAGGAAGGCCAATCACCACCTGTTCAAAGGGTAACAGAGGCTTGATCAGCTCACTACAGCAACATGTACGCGCATTTGATGATGCCACCACATGGCATACACTGGTGATTCATTCGTATGATTCAAGCATATGCAATTATGCATGTAATTAAGCATACGGATACATATATATGTAGACATATATGCTCATGATGCATCATGATGGCCAGCCATCATCGATCGATGATATCAGCGCTGATGTTGATCAATTGCACGCCATGTCCACTCTTGCATGGCATGCCATGGTTCAAACGTCTGCAGCAGATGGTGTTGGTTCAACCTCACCTTCCTGAAGTCTAGGCTCATGGCAGCAGCGCCGCTAGTGGCACCACAGCTGCTGCCGCTGCTGCTGGCAGCAGCGGCAGCACACGCATTGTGTAAGCTAGGCCACTCAGAGCTACCGTCTTCCACTTTCAGGGAAATTCTGACGCTGGTGGAGCGCGTACTGGCCCGGTTGCTGTTTGCCAGCTGGCACTGCAGTGCAGCCTGACGAGGCGTGAATGAAAGGCTTTGTCGCTGGAGTGCAGGCCGCGCCGTGCCGAACGAGTTAAAGTAGTACACGTTCATTTTATCAGGCTGGCAACCACAGTACAGTTGTTGCAGCAGCGTGAGGAAGCGTCGAGAGCCACCCAGGGTGGAGTGACGCAAACAGATCGTTTTTCAGAGGACTGAAGAGCTGCATAATACTCAATTATATATTTAGGTGATGCGATGCAGGCTGACGCTGATCTCGCGCCAACAGGGCTCACGCCTGGGGTTTGGCGTGCATTCAAACAAGGCACCTCATACATGTTTGAGCTGATTGCTGCAGAAGGCCTGCCTAATGCTATACAAACATCAACAGACTTCAACGCTTGTTCCATAGAAGCAGATCAGGCCTAGGCCACCTGCGCATGATCTAGAAAGGAGCGAAGACGCAGGTGGGACAGCTGCACAGTCGCTACAAGCAACCTGTTTGTTATGCCAACTCCCAGGGGCTGACGCGATCGGGCTGCCGCTGAATGTAGCTATTTTTACTGCAGGCCGGCCACGCGGTGCAAACACCTCCTTCAACTGCTCGGCGTTCACGTTTGCTGCAGTGGTGGGTGCACGTTCAGCATTCATAAGGTGACCTCTGCACCATGCTGTCCAATCGGTGGCTGGAGGCGCTCGCACGGGTAGGTGCCAACCAACAACGTTGTTGACAAACCTGCAGCTAGCTGCTAGTTGTAGCGCCCACAATGTGTGTGCAGTGCAGCTGTAAAATGCTCGAGTTGTGATTCAAAGATCAGCAGTCAATGCGCATACGATTGCTGACACCACAAACAGGTGCTGGTAGTATACACTGCAGTTGCAGCGCTAGCGCCGTAGCTACACGCACAGACGTATGCCTGCTACACATTCTAGGCCAAGCCAACTAGGATAGGCACTGAGAGCTCTCTGTAAATCTGTGCATATGTTGGATCCAACTCTATTTGGATAGGATGATGACGATCGATACGCTCTAGGTAGTGGCTGTACAGCAGCCTGCATAGGTATGAACCCACTTGCCCCATGAAACAGTGCATGCAACTTGCTGCGTTGGCTGCAGAGCGACGTGCTGAAGGACTCAGCAAACATACCCAAGCTCAACGACGAGCAGGCCCAGATGCTGGGCGTGAAACTTGATGAGCAGGCGCCGCAAGCCTGGGCCGAAACATTTGCCACAGTGTCAGAGGAGGACCAGGCAGGCATGCTGCGAGACCTGCTGAAGTGCGATGGTCTCAACCTCAGCCAAGGTGCTTACTGCACCTTTGAGCGTGGCCTGCGTGCGCTGGCAAAAGCGCTGACTAAAGACTCGGGTGAGGATTCTTACAATGCATTAAAAATGTGCTCAGCTTTGGAGCCCACTGTTGGCTCAAGCCTTTGCTGCCTATACAACAAGCTGAAAACATGGCCATACCTACAACATTTTTAAGGGGCCCTACCTGTGATTGTGTTGAGGGGCTTACAGATACACTGAAGAACGAACATTACTGCCCTTGCTGTTGTTGTATTTGTAGTGAACCACGGCAGTTAGATCACTCAGTGCAGTATCGCTCAACATGCACACCTATGCAGCTGTGCTCGTCTGATCTTATGTGTACGTATAAGCGCGAATGTAATGCCCCCATCCATCAGCAGGAACGATGCACACTGTGTAAAATAGTTAGGCCCCGCTGTCTTTCAACAACTGTTGTTGTGTTCCTGATTAAAAAAGTATACAAATGATTTTTCAGGGATTTGTTGGGCAGTATACTAACTCATGGTAATGAATCCTTTGCTGTTTGAATGGGCAACAATTGTAACGTTGCAGTTGACTGAAATGTTGACTTGGATCTTGCGCTTGTGCTTCGCACTGCCTTGCAGACACCTTGCCAGCTAACTTAGGAGTTACATTTAGTTGGGATCCCCACCAACTTCACCTGCGAGTCACAAGGCAGATGCACCTTACCTGGCAATTTTACATCATTTTACATCGTGTCTATCTGAGGTGGTCAGGTGGCAGCTAGCACAGCACACCCAGGCTTGCCTCGAAGAGGCCTGGGCCCAGCTAGATTATAGTGGGTCGTGCAAGCCTGCCTTGTGTGGCTTGCGTGTTGAGGGTCATATGGTGTGCTTGTTCTCTTGTCTGAGGTGCACATCCAGACAACAGCTTCTGTAGCTATTATAGCGCTGCTGGGGCAGGTCAGGTGAGTGGGGCGTATGTACATGTACACGTGTGCCGCCGCTTGCTCAGCTGCTGAGCAGCTCGCGCAGGCGCTCAACGCAAGGAGTGCTGCACAACCTTGAACCGCTTGAAGCAGAGCCTCCACGTGGAATGTAAACTCAGTACCATCAAACAGTTGGGCTGCTGGCAGCCTACACCGCTGTTCAACAAACCCATCACAGCTAGGCTGGGGAAGCTTGCCGCGTGCTGCCCGCAGCAGCACTGCTACTGCACGCCGCTAAGCTGCACTGCTGCTGCACGCTGCTAAGCTGCACTGCTGCTGGCCAGTCACACAGGCATGCCGCGCACATCTCCCCGCACTGTTCAGCAGTTACGTGCAGCAAGGATGTAGCAGGCACATCTTCAGCTGTGTTTGCCGGCCAATCAAATGTTCGTTGTGTGCGGCGGCTGGCACACTGGACAGGTTGATCAGAAATGCACCATTTCATTGTGACTTATCTTGGCAAGATGGTAGTGTTGCAACACTGACGTCAATATGATGCTCAGCCGCCAAACACCATGGTAGCTTGCAAGACGCCAGATGTTGCTGTTTACGTCAAACTGCAGCAACACAATAGGCCTGAGGCTGTGCACTTCAACCAGGCTGACACCAGCTACAGCGCAGGCATACATCCACCGGCTGCAATGGGGCACCCTGCTCCCATGAGGCTTGGTGAGGAGAAGCCGACCCATGGGGCACCCTGCTCTCAGGAGGCCTGGCAGCGGAGCCTGTCGCAGGCTTCATCTGGATTCTTGTGGTCAAAGCGTAGTAGGACGCAATTGAGTTGATACAATAAAACTCTCAGGCCCTCATTATGCCTTGGCTTTCTCTAATACACGCACGGAAGAAAAACTTCTAATGCGTAGGACTTGTAACACCGGCTGCAGCATGCACCCATGATGCCACATCATGATATGGTGTAGTACCAACACCCTTCCTGCCGTAAACATGCACTGCAGCGGGCCGGCAAGCCAAAAGCTCTTGCCTGTGGACACAGGTTCCATCAAAGCCTGCCATGCCCGAACCAGGCTGCTGCTGCAAGCAGTGTCGCCTTCACCTGGGTCCAGGGCCTGGTGCCTGCTGCAGCTGTCAGGTTGGGCACCATCCCAGGCAGGGCACTCTGCAACCGCATGCATTGCCACTGCACGGTGCAGCACAGTGACAAGCGTGTCTTCACTGTTGAAGCTGCCAACAGAGCTGCTGCTGCTCTCAAATTCATGTAGACGCGCTGTGACACAACCAGTGTGATGTCAGCATTCAGCCACCAGTAACTCAACTTGGCATTGGGGAACACCTTGGCAACGGGCCGAAATGCATTGCAAGTAAGACATATCAGGTGTATGCCGCCTTCCTCATCTTAAGCGGGTGTTGAGTATGAACACACCACACGTAGCTCATTCATTCATTCATTCATTCATTCATTCATTCATTCATTCATTCATTCATTCATTCATTCATTCATTCATTCATTCATTCATTCATTCATTCATTCATTCAGGTATATGTCTCAAGTGCTAACCAGGCTGAACAGGCAGGGGTTTATTTCGAGCGTAGAATCGTACTCTGCCAACTTGGCAAAACTACTTTGGAGCTGTGCACATTGGTAGCATGCTACTACCCGTGCGTGGCCAAAACTTCATATCATGGTGCATGATGCACCTCGAGCACTTAAGACCCTGCTGCGCAGCGGCCTGGCGCAGCCGCGACACTGCGGCAGGGCTGAGCTGCCTTGCTGTTGACAGCTTGCACGACTGCTGTGTACATCCAGCACTGCCTAGCTTCACTGCTGCCATAGGTACAGTTGATTGTGTGGCAAGCACAAAACAGCTGCCATAACATGAAAATCAAAAGCATGTTGCGGGTTTGAGGCTCGCAACAGCAAGAACTACAGGTATGCCGCACATCTGTAACCATGCCTGAATACATTTAACACACGTCAGTAAACAGCAGCATAACAGAGTGCACACCCGCAGGCTGCTGGAACAACATCGTCCATCATGGCAGCAGCCAGCCCGCCATCGCCACAAAAAGGGCACCAGTGGTCATCCTGATGCAGCCAGCAGGCTACGCAGGGGTGCAGCACATTTCCGATGCTCCAGCGTGCCGTGCTGCGCAGCTGTGCGCAGCAGCCCAGCCACTGCCTCCCTGTTGAGCTGCTCTGCTGCAGGTAGTGCGCAGAGCTGCTTTACGCTTCTAGCACTGCCTTCCTGCACAGCAGCATCAAAAGCCTGCATGACCTGCTCGGTGCTCAGCTCGTCTGCTGCTGGCAGCTTGCACAACTGCCACTGCTCAAAGCAGGCAGCATTGCAGATCAATGCAGCTGCCCGCAGCAGCTGAGCCACCTGCTGACTGCTGAGGTGTGCGGCTGCAGGCAGCTTCGTCAACTGCCTGATGCAACGAACACCCGCGCAGCCCTGCACTGCTGTCTCAAGCGCATTGGCCACCTGGTCACTGCTGAGCACTGCCGCTGCTGGCAGCCGGCATATCTTCACCACGCAGGTAGCACTCTTGCAGTGCTTGCGTCCAGCTAATGCTGCTGTGAGTGCTTGGTTGACCTGGCCACTGCTGAGTTGGGCTGCTGCTGGCATGGTTACAGCAAACAGCATGCCTTGAATGTTATGGGCATCCACAGCTGCCTGTAGTAGCTGCGCCGCTGACTCGCTGCTAAGCTGCTGTGCTGCTGCCAGACCTGACAGCATCTCAAAGCACTGCAGACTACCGCCTTGCACAGCTGCCTGCAGCAGCTGCGCAACCGCCTCGCTGCTGATCTGCTGCGAGGCTGGCAGCCCACACAGTAACCTGAATACACGATTCCCCACAAAATCGTCATTCAAGGCAGCACTGCAACAGCAGCACTTGGCAGCTGCATGCAGCAGCTGAGCAACCTCTGTGCCGTTCCACTGGCTGGCTGCTGGCAGGAGGCGCACCATGTCTTCAATGATCCTGTCTCTCAGATAGCTTGAAGGCCTCAGAAAGGCTGCCTGCAGCAAGCTTGCCACATCTGCACTGCTGACAGCAGCTGCAGCTGGCAGGCACCACAGCTGGGATATGTACTGAAAGCTGTCCATGTCGATGGCTATGCGCAGCAGCCGCACCACTGCGATGCTGCTCAGCTGCATGGCACCTGGCAATCTACTAAGTGTGGTCATGAAATCGTTACTGGAAAAGGTCATGAATAAGCTGCGCTTGGCATCTGTGCTGTCCTGCATTATGCATGCTTGCAGCAAGGTTTCAATCTGTTGGCTGCTCAACTGCTGGGCTGCTTCCAGGCCGCACAGCTGACGTGCAGCAACATATGCAGACTCCTGGGTTGCTGCCAGCAGCAGCATCATTGCTGCATCACTGCTGAGCTGAGCTGCTGCTGGCGGCTGACACAGCGCGGCCAGGCCCCAATCGTGCCGATGGTGCGATTGCAGCTTGAGGAGCTGCCCCATGAGCTCCTCCAGCATTGCTGCATCAACATGCTGCTGCATGACTGCCAGCCCCACCATGTGCTGCACTGCCTCTGTGTGCTGCCGCATTGCTGCTGTCCGCAGCAGGCTATAAGCAAACCCTGGCTCCAGGAATTTTGGCATGCGCCGTGCTGCTGCTGCAACTGTGACTGGCTGCTGCTGTTGCTGTTGCTGAGTTGCGGCAGTTGAGGGCCAGCTGCAGCAGGGCAATGTCACCTTCTTCATGAAGCCGGGTGCTGGCCTGGAAACCCAGCAGCAGGAGCAGCAGCATGAGCAGCAGCATGAGCAGTGGTGGCGGCAACGACCAGGGCTGCTTCCAGGCCGCACAGCTAGAAGTGGAAAAGCAGGCCTTCAGCGACTGAGGTGTTGCTGAAGGATGAAGTCATATTGCAAAGGGACGTGTCATCAGCAGGCTTTTCTGCATGCTGTGGGCCGGTCATGTGGCGCAAGCATCTCGCTGCTGCTGCTTCAGCTGCAACCCACCAAACGGTTCCAAACTTTGTGGCATGAAAGGAAATGGGGCTGGGTAACTAAAGACGGGATTGGTAGAGTGTCAGCTGCGTTGACGCTCACCAAGTCGCCACCACAGCAAACGGCCACCGCCAGTGCTGGGATGTCGCTTTGAATGTACAGCTGCTGCTGCGCCTGCACCCACACCTCCACTCCTTCCACCAAGTCGCCAGCTGCCTTCAGCAGCCCTGCATAGGCGACGCGCATGCCAGCTAACACCAGCCGCCTTGCACAGTCCTTGGGCACTGCTGGCAGAGCAAGAAGACGATTAGCAATCTCCGCTGCAGTGTCAGGCGCTTTGCGTAGCAGTAGCGCTGCTAGCCATGCCACTGCCTGGTGGTGCTGGTGCTGTCCACTGCCACGTGCTGTGTCCAGCGCAGTATCCAAGAAAGTGAGCGGCTCTTTGCAGAGCACGGCATCTTTCTTATGCCTGAGGCTGCTGCTGCTGGCAGCCAGGCGAGCCAAGCCCTGCAGGCTGATGTGCGTGCACAGCACGGGGCAGCTGTGCAGCGCGTCGACTATTGGCTCCTCGGCAAACTGTTGACGCGCCATGCTGGGGCTTTCAACCGAAAACAATCACGAAGTGAAATATAGGTTCAAAGTAGCCAAGCAGGAAAACTCAGCTGCAGCTTTGTGCTTCCAGGCGGGTTCGCTCTGCCTCGGGAACGTCAAAAGTGCCAACTACCATAACACCGTACGATATTATGTTCCCGAACATTCAGGTGCTCACCCGGAGTTTCTTTGTCTCCTCAGCATAGGCTCGAGCAGCCTGTTTTAAGAAGAACCAGAAGTCGAATGCGCGGAACTTGTAAAGAAGTAGATGTAAGAAAGTTTCGTGTGCCAATTTGCTGAACAACACATTGAAACCGTTTAGCAGGTATTTTACCGTTTGTGTACGTGCGCCAACTTTGCTAGCCAACCCAACCCGGCAGGCTGCAAATCACAAGGCAGCTACAGCTCATCATAATTGCCATCATTCCCTGACGTTGATTGGTGTACAATCGATGTGGCGAGGTTGCAGCTAGCTTAGCACACCTAGCCTTGCCTAGGAAAAGCCTGCCTAGGCCGAGCTTCTAGCTACTAGGATCAGTAAACCGGAGCTGGTTGTGCATGCCTGCCCTGATCATGACGTCAGCCCTGTGTAGCTAGTGTGTTGAGGGCCACAAGGTGTGCACATGTGCATGTTCTCTTGTCTGAGGTGCACAACCAGACAACGGCTTTTGTAGCTGTTGCAGTGCT
>JACERP010001148.1:0-26879 GCA_014080715.1 Scenedesmus sp. NREL 46B-D3 | reverse complement strand
TCAGGGTGTTATCAGCACGGCAGCGTGCGGTCCATACGCAAGGTTGTGAGCCAGCAACTGAAACACCAAAACACATGCAGTTGATGGGCTCTGCACAGTGCTTGTTCAGTGTCAGACTGCCCTAATCTCGGCCACTGTGATGCTTGACGTAGCTGCTGAGCAGCGTCCAAAGTGACATGATGGTACCAAGGCCCTACTGGTTTATGTGCTCAGAGGTGTAGCTTCTGGTCAATGCTGCTGTGCTTCGATTGCTTCAAAAACATCTGCAAGCAACACCTGAACCGGTTTTGAACGCCAGTTCCTGTGCATTGCCTGGGTTGTGTACAAATGGCTTGCTCACTAAACATCTGTACGTCTGTACCATACGCACCCCCTGCATGTCACTGCAGTCATGTCCTACATGGGGTTGAGAGTGCCGTCATTGCAGCCGCCCTCAGCCTGTGTGTTGCATGTCAAGGAGCACTGTAATGTGGTCCTGAATCTATGAGTTGTAGCGTCGAACCTTACGCCAGTGTATGGAGAATGTGAGTGTGTGCAGTGTCTGTGTTATGGCCGCAATCAGCGAAAAGAAGCGGTGGTGTACTAGTGGCACATGTCGATGCCATGGAGGCTTTGCTTACGCAGCCGGCATGCAGCACTGCACCTGGTAGGGTCACACCTGCATGCATTTCAGGGTTGCATAGTGTTCATTAAAGGTAGGCGGCAAATATGCTCTGTCTGCTGGATCGTGTTTTTGTGCATACTGTGTGTTGTTGCAGCGGTCACGGCTGCAAGTGCTGCAACATGTGGGGTTGGTGTGGGGGTGTATGAGCCATCATGCCAACAGGTTGCATGTGTGTTGCGATCATGCACCGGTGGCTGGTAGACGAGCGGGCATCTTCTGCTTCTCGGTGGTCAATACCAACTGGCCAGGGTGGCCTGGCCTGGGTGTGCCGCGCTTTCTTTTGCTGTGAACGGCATGGTTTGGCTGCCACTGAGCTTGGCAAGGTGGCAGCATGAGTTCTGTGAAGCAGTGTTTGCCCACACGCGGTCCGTGCTTTCTGTTGTGTGAGCCATTGTCCCTTCTGTGTGTAAGCGTAGGAGGTCGCAGTTGCCCATCACATACAAGCATAGTGTCTGGTACGGAGGTCACCGAGGCCGGCCTGAGTGTTGAGTCGTCTGCTACTTTGGACTTTGGATGAAGCAGTGCTGTGTCTTGCGCATCGTGCATGCAGTAATGAGCATTATCACACTTGGGATGGACCCTCCCTGGGAACATTGATTATGCTCGTAATTAGCAGTAGCATCTTAACCCAAAAAGCGTCGCAGGCATCATGTCTTGATCATGGTCACCAAGATGCAGCCTTTCATAGCCTTTAATAAGCATACTTTTAGACAAGCATTTAAGTGGTACCTCTGAACAGGATGGATGTGTTGCTGTATGCACTAGAGACTATAGGATTACTTTTGTGTGCACATTTATGCGTTCTCTGCTGGTCTTCAAGTACTAATCAGAGTAGGCAGTGAGCCTTGTAACCTGTGCACGGTCCGCAGTACTGTTTTATTCAGCAGCTTCGTATCAGTTTGCTGAGCGTTTGCCGTGACAAGACGATGTGTGCGGTTGCACTGATGCTGTGTGTCAGTTCAGTGGATGACAGCCTGGGGTGTAGAGAGCACTGATTTGCCCCAGCAGAGGCGTTGCTGTAACCAAACGCTTTCGACGCGTTTCGGATGTGAAGTGGTCTATCAGGAGTGTCAGTCACTTCCCAATAGCAGGAGAGCTGCATCTCAGGCACCTTGCCTGAGCACCGGAACGAGTGTCACCATGCAGGCTCGCTTGCTGAGATCGGCCGTGTCCAGACCTTTGTCCCAAATTAGGCCTGTACCAGCAGCCAGGCGCCTTATCGTGTTCAGATCGACTGGTGCGTTAGGCGGTGTTGCCCGGGGACGTGGCTGCTCAAAGGACTACGCTTGCTTCAGCCGGCATTTTGCAACATTATTGGATGCGTGTGCTCACATCAGAGCAGCTAGGCGTTGTTAAGCGCTTGCTGCTCATTGTCAGAAACCCTTGCTGCTCCTGCTGCTTGAGCACCCCCAGCCTGAAGAGATGGATGGAGCACTCACACATTGAAGGTGCCACAGTCGCTTATCGCAAAAAAAAAACAGGTCTAGGCTTTACCTGACTTGCCAACCACGTTTGTTTGTCGTGAAGTGCAGGTTCTGCTGGCGCAGCTGGGGATCTGCCAGGAAAGGATCTGCTGAATTCTGCAGCACAGCAGGCCGCATCCGTGCAGAAAGCAGCATCAGAGGCAGTAAGTGCCAATACAGACTCCTGCCGCAAGCGATTAATTTGCAGTGGCAGCGCTTGCAGCCAAGTGCCTAGAGTTGTCCCTTTTGTTTGTTGATGAATCTGCTGTGACAGCAATCCACCTTGGTTACTGCCTCGGACGCTGAGCAAAGCTGCATGACACAGGTTTTGACTCACCGTGCCTGCCGTGCGGCTGGCAGCGCGTGTCAGGTGCACTTGTGCAACGCTTGCCGCAAGTTGGGGCTGCACAGCGTCTAGCATTGTCACACACAGTATGCCATTCAACCTTGGATGCACTCATGTTGCTGTGCATGCCACGTAACTTCACGTTTTCCTGCAGGTTGCTGCCACTGCTGAGGCACCAGGCAGGCTGCACTGTCCCTTGCCAATGAGGCAGCAGCAGGGATAGACAGCCTGGTCGCTGACATCAGCAGTAGCAACGCAGACCTCAGGAAGCAGGCTGGCAGCAGCACCAAGGCCGCAGGCGCTGCCATGGACAAGATGGTGGCAGCAGCCATTGCAAAGGGGCAGACGCTCAAGGAGACGCTGGCTGCAGGCAAGCCGGACGTGGCAGCTCAGATCGATGCGGTGCTGGGCAAGTTTGTGGCGCGCGCAAACGCGCTGCGCTCACAGCTGAACAGCCAGCAGAAGGATGCAGGCACCGTCTTGGACCAGGTTCGTTGCTTCAACGTACTTGTGCAAAGAGTTCAACTCTTAGCAGAAGAGATAGGAGCACGCTGTCCGTGGCAGGGTCGATCAGCTGATTTTGCAAGCAGCAGAGGGGCAGCCTCCCTTGCAGCAGCGACGCTTGCAATCGCTGCATGACATGGGGCATGCATGCTCCAACCGAGCCACCTACCCAAGTATCAAATTGCTGCCCTTGCTGCGCCCCACAATGCTCCTCTTCGCTGCACGCCCTGCTCTGCCTGCTGCTTCCGCCTCTCCCCTCTGCACACAGGCTGCTGCAGCGCTCACGGCGTTTGGTGCAGAGGTGAAGGACGTCATTGTGGCAGCAACAGCAGGCAGCAGCGGCCTGTCAGCTGACGAGGTCAAGAAGCAGCTGCCTGCAGGCAGGCCATCTGCAGCAGGCAGCTCTGCAGCACCCGGCGGCGTTGCTGGCGCGGTGCTGCCTTGGCTGCAGCTCTGGTCGACGCTCGCCAGCCTTTACTACACAGACAAGCTCATCAAGAGTGTGTTTGTTGAGTTTGGCATCAAGTTTCCCTCGGCGCTGGCCGGCATGTTTGGCGTGTTTGCGCTGCTGTGCATCGTCGGTGACGGCACCGCAAACAAGATCATGGGCATGTACGCGCCGGCTTTGAACTGGATCGCGCGCTGGCTGCCGCTGTTCTACGTACCTGCACTCGTTACGCTGCCCCATGGCGCTCAACGGCATCCCAGGTGGGTCCCATGTCGCTTGCAGCCTGCTGGTGAGGACATGATTGCTGCTGGAGTGAAACTGTGACGCAGCCTGCGCCACTTGCTTTGGAGGGTTCCTGTGCAGGCTGCCATGCTGCAACTGTGAGTGTAGGCAACCCCACTGCGCTTTGCAGCGCATGTTCTGCGCACACTGCTCCCCACAGCGCACGGCATAACAAGCGTTCAACTGCTGCCAAGAGATGTTGGTGATGTTTGAGTTGTAGCCCACACGGCACTGCGGCTGCGCTTCGTTGATCGACCTGCGATGGCCTGCTTTGTCTCGCTGTGCAGGCAGCGACCTTCTGCGCATCGTGGGCATCCTGTCAGTGGGCATGGTCGCCACGCTGCTGTTCACAGCACAGATCACCGTGGTCATCCGCGAGGCAGTCAAGACGCCCGTGAAGGAGATTGCCAAGGCCAAGCCCTCAGCGCCATTCCTGTCCAGCCACTACATTGCTTGGGGCAGCATCTTTGTGGCCGCGCTGGCTGCCACCGTGCTTGGTGGACCTGAGCTGGGCCTGCAGGCGGCACTGCCACTGGGCCTGGCTGCAACTGTCGGAGGCTACCTTCTGGGTGAGCTGGCCACATGTATGCGATGGAGCCTGGCCCTTCAGCCAGAACTCGAAGTCAAGGAGACACGTTGTGTTGAATTTGTGCCAAGGAAACGCTGTGGGAAGGCATGGGCGGCTGCACCCGGCCTGCGTGGTGGTGAAATTTGGGGCAATTGTATTGTCAGCATGCTCCGTGCTGGGCTTCGGAGGTGCACCGCCAGGCTGCTGCTTCCTGAGCCACTTGTCTGCTGTGAAAGTGTGGTGGGGTAATCTCTTTTGGGGCTTGCTGTGTGCCTGGCCGCCACCTGCGCACATCAGCTGCTGGTGGATGGGCTTGTCAACAAAGTCATGAGCTGTCAGCCTTTTGTTTCCAATCAGGGCTCAGCATCTTCACCGTCTGTCTCACCTCTCGGTCATTAGGTGTCATAGCTGATTGGGCTGTTCAGTCTGCGATGAAATGCGCCATGATTTGACTTTCCAAGGGGCGGCATGCCACAACGTGCGTCCTCGTCAAGTGCTGCTGCTGCTGCTGCTGCTGCTGCTGCTGCTGCTGCAGGTGAGGCTGTGCCCAAGGCCTATCATGGCGTGCTGCACCCCGTGGTGGTGACAGCGCTGGCCGCCAACGCGGGTGCCGCCCTGCACGGCAAGCTCATGGGCTGGTCATACATCAAGGCGCAGCAGGTGTACCTGGCCAAGGTGAGCCCCAGGACAGTCCCTCTGCAAGTCTGTCGAGCGCGTGTGCAGAAGCCGAATACGCTGGACAAACGTCAGCAAGATCAGCGGCAAGCGTGGTGGTGGGCTCAATGCCTTCACCACTTGCGGCTGCCGCACTTCTTGCTGCTTGTGGCATGCCCCTCCTGCCCCCTGCACTGTTGAGCGTCTGCTCTCCGCCGCTGCCTGTGCTCCACTGCCCTTGGAATCGCTTGCAGGGTGCTGGGCCGATGGGTGCTGGCGATGCGCTGATGGCCCTGCTGGGCATCGTCATCATCAGCTTTGGCTTCCGCATCTACACGCAGCGCGACACCATGAAGCGCCACTTCCCGGAGATCTTCGGCGCCACCATCCTCAGCAGCGTGTTCAGCCTCTTCAGCACAGCCTTTGCGGCCAAGGCCATCGGCCTGTCTGCAGGTGCGGTCAGCTGTGGAGGTTGATGCCCTGTGCATCAAGTGAAGACAACTTGTCTTGTACGGTACCAGGATTGCTTGCATGGCTGTTGTGTTTGGTGCTGCGTCCAGGTCAGCCTCTTCAATGCAACACACAGTTGGACAACGGCCTGGTGGTGTGTATGTGGCTTGTTGGCCTGCTTGGTGCAGCGTGCCGTGCTCAAGGCAGCAGTGAATGATCTGCGGTGTGCGTGCCGACAGCAGCAGTGCACACGCAGGCAGCGCGGCGACACCGCTTTGCATGTGCTCATATGCCATGGGTCGCAACCTGGGCAGCTGACGACTCGGCCGCACTGGCGCTGAGCCAGCACCACTTGGTTGGACTGTCCTAATATCATGTACCATCGCATTGTCGTGACATCTAGGGGCATGTGTACCAGACACAGTGCCCGCTGCACATCTGGAGCTTTCACGGCATCGACAGTCCTGCCCTTGTGTTCCCTGCTGCTGTTGTTGCTGCAGGTCTGGCGCGAGCCCTGGTGCCGCGCAGCGTCACCGTGGCGCTGGCGCTGCCCATTGCTCAGGGCCTGGAGGCCCCCCTGGCCATCACTGCTGCTGCAGTGCTGCTGCAGGGCATCCTGGGTGCCAACTTTGGGCCCGGCCTGATGACTCGCTTTGGCATCAAGGATACGATTGCGCGCGGTCTTGCTGCTGCTGGCACTGCGGGCGGCTTGGGCACTGCCAGCCTGACCAGCAAAGAGCCGGAGGCGCTGCCGTTCTGCGCGCTGTCGTATGCGCTGGTCGGCATCTTTTCGACCGTCATCATGAGCGTGCCTGCAGTGCGCAACATTGTGATCGGCATCGTGGGCTGAGCAGCTGACATGTGCGTGTTGTTTGTAGCTGCAAGACCTGCATCGCGCTGTGTTATGTTACAAGCACTGACTGCATCAGAGTTGGACTTTGCATTAGACTATGCTGTGCCCATCAGCTGTGGGTGGGTATCATCGTTGGCTTCATAATGGTGTGAGAGGCCCTTGCACTTGTGCTGCTGTGCAGCAGAGGGTGAGTCCTGGCCTGAAGCTCACCTGGTTTCCGGCTGAAGCTGCTGTGGTACTAGGAAACGCCAACGCGTCTTGTCGTGTGCTCTGTGGCACTGCTCTGACGGTGTGCACAGGTGGTGGGCGCGGAGCATGCACATTGTGCTGCATGCTAGTGGCGTGCAGTTGTCCGGGACAAGATGCCGTCGTGTACTGCCACTATGGGTGATTGACTGAAGGACCTTCGCCTGCTGTGCTGGTGCTTGCGCTATGGTGTGCATGTGTGTGCTTGTGTGTGTGCGCTCTGGTGTTGTGCCTGTGCCTTGTGTGCAAGCTGCCCCTCGTGGCTGCGCCATTGCCGGCGGCATGCCCAATGATGGGCCGACAACGGCAGCGAGCAACCTTGATCGTATTGTCAGGCAGGGTGTTTATGAGCTGTACAGGGTCGTGAAACCAGTGTGTGCTGTGTGTGAGTACTGGTTGAGTGCTGCAGGCTGCGAGTCTGCAGCCACACAGTGGTGGCTGGTTGCTGTGGGGGGGTTGGTGTGTGTGGCATCTTGGGCAGCTGGCCATTTGTCTGCTATGTCTATATCTTTTACATGATTACGCTCATGACTGGCAGAATGTGTGCCCTGCAGCAGGCGCAGCCCCTGTACAGCTTGACATCATACTAGGGTTGTTGAATCCGTGTGGCAGCAAGTTCTAATGCCTTCTGCGTGCTGGCCATTCACCAACAGTTCTTTTTGTGTGCTCTTCTTCAAACTTCAATGTTAATGGTATAGCTTCGTCTCTGTGAGGTGCTTCCTAGTGCTGTCATTCTCTCAAGAGTTTGCACGAGTGACAATGTGTGGATATGCACGGTGAACACTAGCATATGGTCATTGCGCTGAACGCAACGAGGATGAACAAACAAGACAAGACCAGGCCAGGATCACAGCCTTCGCCTAACGCAAACCCTTGCAGCAGTGTGGTGTCCTTTGTCCAATTCGTCACTGCTCGACCGCTTCTGAAACCCATTTGACAATCAAGTTGTGGCGTACAACACTGCAGTAATTAAGCTACGTCACCCCTGAAGGTTGCACTCGTGCAGGGCGACACACGTTCTGGGGTGACCGGAGCTGTTGTGACGTCTCGGGCGGCTCCTGGCTACCCAGATCCTGCGGGAATATTGAGCAGTTGATGCTGAACCGCTGAGGGTTCATCATCATGCTGTTGATGCTGGAGGTGTGAGAGAGCCTGGATGGCTCTGAGAAGCATCACAAAGCTGCTTGGGCGCTCTTTGAACCGTGGACACGCCAGATTGCCAGCGGAGCCGCTGCAGCTGCTGGCCGCATGGCCAGAGCAGCACCTCAGCAGCACCGGCACTAACGTGCTAGGCAGTACTGCAGGGGCAGCAGGCAACAGCACTGCAGCAGCTAGCGCCACAAGCAACACTACACCAAGCTTTCAAGCCAACTATGGTGTGGCAGCGCGGCAGCTGCAGAGCGACTTGGAAACGTACCGCGTCAGCGTGGTGACTGGCAACCTCAGAGGTGCGGCAGCAGCGCATGTCGTCACCAGCAGAGCAGCAGCGACAGCAGCAGCAGCAGCAGCAGTGCTGCAGAAGCTATGCATGCTTGCGTATCTACCAGTACTTGACCTGTCCTGCAGTGCCCGCTGTGCTCATCCGCACCCTAATCGCCGGTGCACTCTCCAGCAGGACCTATAGTCATGGCAGCAGTAACAGCAGCTGCACCCTACAAGGCTCAGCCTTGCTCCCTCTGCATGCATGTGCAGCCTCTTCACTGCCTGAGCCCTTCCTAGCTGCTGTCCAAGCACCACGTGGCTGAAAACCCCAGGCCTGTTTTCCTGCCGCTGCTGTGTTGCACAGGCGCTGGCACAGGTTCAGCTGCGTACGTGCAGTTGATAGGCAGCCATGGCGAGTCAGACAAGTTTGTTGTTGGCAACAGTGAAGACGAAGGGCTGGAGCGGGGCTCGAAAGTGGTGTTTGATGTGCAGGTGCCCCCAATAGGGCCCATTCGACGAGTGTTTGTGGAGCGGGAAAAGGCCAGTTGTACAGCCACGGGGGATGGCTGGTTCCTGGAAGCCGTGACAGTGCATGGCCCCAACGGCGAGCAGTACTCGTTCCCCTGCAATTCCTGGTTTGGTCACAGCGACTCTGGCGACTATGAAGGTGGGGAGAGTGCAGCAGCAGCAGCAGCAGGGTAGGGTGCTGCAGCAGCAGCAGCAGCAGCAGCAGGGTCGGGTGCGGCAGCAGCGCAGCAGCAGCAGCAACAGGGCAGAGCACAGCAGGAGTGGGCTGTGGCGTGGGCGAGGGGGATAGGCCTCACTGCATTGGTGGAATGATGCTGCACAGCTGGGGCATGTGTAGCATTGGGCAGGAGTCGCAGCCAGGCAGGCGTGGGTATGAGCAGCTGCCAGTGCAAGGGCGCTGTGATTGTGGCAGCTGCAGGGGTAAGCATTGTGTGCGGCACCAGGGGCAAGGAGTTGGTGGTTATGAAAGCCAGGACAGCGGCTTGCTGCAGCAGTGGGTGTTGCAGGCAGCAGCAACATGCATGGTTGCGCAGCAGGCACATGTGCTTTTTGCAGCAGCAGGTGCCGCTGTAGGACAGCTGCAGAAGGTGCAGCAGCATCCAGTGCGATTGTGGCGGCAGCACACAGCAGCAGGTGCAGCAGTGGCAGCTGCAGTGCGCAGCTCCTGTACTTGTGCTGCTGTATGTTGAGCAGTGCCTGGAGTGTTGCTTACCCACCGTGTATGTGTTGGTCGTGCCCTAAACCAGGGAGAGCCGGGCAAGCGCCACCCTTCCTTGCTGCCATGCTCATGTGCCCGGCTGCGCTTTTGTTCCCTGCTCAGTGCACGTTGTCTGGTACTGATGTCGCGGGCTGACCTCATGTTGACAGGACACGGCACTGCATGCACTGACCTGGTGTGAAAGGACACAGCACTGCATGCACTGACTCCATGGGCCTGGCCAGCTGCTCACTGGTGCCTGTCTGTCTGCTGCAGGCTCTTTGGAGCGCAACCTGCTGCCGCTGGTTGAGAGTGAGGCGCTGCAGGCGCTGGCGGTGCAGGCACAGCCGGTGCAGGTGGCAGTGTCAGGGGTGGCCTTCCCACACCCGGAGAAGGTGCGCGGAAGCAGCAGCAGCAGCAGCAGCAGCAGCAGCAGCAGCCGTAGAGCTCCAAGCTGCAGATCTTGTAGCTGCAACCAGAGAAGCGGCACTCAGCATCACATGCTAGTTTGCAGCAAGGGCCAGCCGCGGCAGACGCAACAGCAGGATGGGTTGGCAGCTGGCCCTCATAGTCAGCCGATGCAGAGCCTGAGGTGATACATAAGGCAGCTGGCAGCGTGGATGTGGAGCAAGAAGCAGCCCCAGCTAGCGGGCTGGCAGCAGCAACTCCAAGCACGCTGCAGTGCGGCTGCAGCCTCACACCCGTCTGCAGCTGCAGCTGCTTGCGTGCTGCCGTGCCGGTGCACACTCACTGATGCCTCTGCTGCCACACCACTGCAAGGTGCAACGATTACGCCACACCACACCATGCCAGTTGTGCAGACTGCGATGACATGCATGCGCTGCCAGCTTGCAGTGGGCGGCTACCTGCTGCTGTTTTTCTTACCTGCCTGCTGCTGCTGCTGCTGCTGCTGCTGCTGCTGTGCACCGGCTGCAGGTGGCCAAGAACAAGATCCGGGGCGTGAACATGAAGGGCTTCGGCTACGGAGGCGAGGACGCCTACTTCTACGCAACCGGGCAGTGAGCACCGACAGCTGCGCATGCAACATCGGGGCAGCTGCGTGCTTGAAGGAGCTGCTGCTGTGCCACACGGTTGCGCCTGTGACTGCAGAAGCCGGGCCAATGCCCAGCAGCAGCAGCAGCACTGCCACCACGTGCTGGACATCCCTAGCAGCAGCAGCAGCAGCAGCACTGCCACCATGTGCTGGTCATGCAGGCGCACCCGCCATGACGTGGGCACAGCAGCTGCCACGTGGGTGAGGTGCAATTGCTACGTTGGGTCAGCAAGTGTGCATCATGCAAATGTCATGTATGCGTAGCTGCTGCATTGTTCAGCACTCTTGCTGCTGCTGTGTCTGCTGCTGCTGCAGGAGTGTGTTTGGCATGGGTGTTGCTGATGGCGTGTACATGTGGAAGGAGCAAGGCATCGACAGCGGCAGCTTGGCGCGCACGCTCATGGAGACCTGCCAGCACATGGTGGCCGCGGGCTGCGAGGACGTCTTCAAGGGTGAGGCGCGGCAGCAGCAGCAGCAGCACCAGCAGCACCAGCAGCACCAGCACCAGCAGCACCAATCACCACAACTGCCAGCAGTTGTCAGCAGCTGACAGCGAAGGACCAGAGCACCAGCAGGAGCAAGAAGTGCGGTGAGGACGCTAGTATGTCAGTGGTGCTGGCTGCATGACTGGGTGCAGCAGCTGCAGCCAGAACGAGTGAGGCCGGAGCAGCAGCTGTGCAGCGCGGTTGCCGGCAGGCGGAAAGCTGGCGGCAACAGCAGTAGCCTGCAGGCTGTGCTGCACTCGGTGATGAACCCATTGTGCTGCTGTTGGGCCTTTGCCATGGACTGGTGCCTGCATCCTGGCTGTTGCCTTGTGCTCGGTGTGCACATGTTGGCCCGCCTGCTGGCTGTTCCGTTGGTGTGCAGTGCTGTCCATTGCTGCTCGCCACGTGGAGAGCGAGGGCGTGCAGGGCAGCTGCACCGCCTGCCTGCTGACCATCAACAAGGAGAGCGGCAAGCTGCAGTCGGCGACGTTGGGGGACTCTGGCTTCCTTGTGGTGGGGCGGGGCCCGCAGTCATCAACCAGTGCAGAGGGCAAGGTGAGAGGGGAGCTGCCACCTGGCCAGCAAGCAAACACCTAGGCAGGTTTGACGGTGTCAGTCTGCCAGCAGGCAAGCCAGCCCCAGCAAGCCAGCCAAGCAAATCAACCAGCTAGCAAGCAAGCCACTTCACGATCGTAGCCAGGCAGCAAGTCAGGCGGGCAGGCAGCTGGGCGGCAAGCAAGCAAGCACTCAGCAGGTTCGACGTGGCCAGCCAGCAAGCAAGCCAGCCAGCCAGCCAGCCAGGGTGAGGTGAAGAGGCAGCGGCCGCCTACCAGCCAGCCAGCCAGCCAGCCAGCCAGCACGTTATACAGCAAAGGTTGTCAAAGAGGCAGCCAGCCAGTCAGCCAGCACGCCAGCCACCCTAAAGTTGTCAAGTAGCCAGCCAGCAGCCAGCCAGCTAGGCGGCAAGCAAGCCAGCGAGGCCACCAGCTCGCGAGGGGACTGGCAGCACATAGTGCAGCACCAGTGCCAACAACCGGGCGCTTCCATCACACGCGTGCACCGGTTGCTTTGCGCCGCATGCTGCTTGCCCTCAGCAGGCTGCATGGCATGAACGCATGCACGGAGCGGAACCTGCGCCCATGGTGCATAGCCACAAGCCACCCTCATTGTCACGTTGCGTCCACAATCAAGACGTAGCACCTGTGCACAACACCTGCTTCACGCCGACCTGCTGCCTTGCTTTCCTGCTGTGTTGCACAGCTGCGAGTGAAGTTCCGCACTCCGCAGCTGGAGCACGAGTTTGGCTGCCCCTACCAGCTGGGGCACCACCGCCACGCCAACAGCCCTGCTGATGCTGACCTGTCCACGCTGCCGCTGGTGGCTGGCGACGTCATCATCATGGGCAGTGACGGGCTGTTAGATAACATGTCAGACAAGGAGATGGTGCAGCAGGTGCGTCAGCAGGCTGTGGCTGTTGTCCTGCGCGTGATCAACCTTTCGTCACTCTAGACTCGTGGTGATGGTAGTGACGAGTGAGGCACGCACCTCCTCACCCATCTCACTGCAGCACAATCACCCTGCTTCATGCAGCAGCGCACATTCTGCTCATCTGCAGCCTGGCGTCGACAACGACATGACCACGCGAAATACACACATAATCACTTGAGCCTGCATTCCGGCGCTGCTGCTGCTGCTGCTGCTGCTGCTGCAGGTGGGTGCTCTGCTGAAAGCGGGCGCCAAGCCTGCCACTATGGCACAGCAGATGGCAAAGGTAGCCTTTGACAACAGCCTGGACAAGCATCGAGTCACAACCTACAGCAGGGCGGCAACGGAGGCCTTTGACATGGTGAGCTGGAGCAGCAGCGCCGCATTGCGCAACTGGGTGTAAACACAGAGCATCGCATCGGATGTGACTGCGGCATGGCGTGGTTGCTTGCAGCAGCCAGTTGCCGCAGCGCAGCCGCCTCGCATGCAGCAGCTGCTCCTGAGGGCTAGTTTTGTACCATAGTGTCTAGTCTGCTGTGGGGCTTGATGCGGTGATGCCTGTGTCACAACAGCTCTATGGCATGTGGGCAGTCTGTTGCTTGGCACCTTGCGCAGGAGTCAACAGATATGTGGCTGCTCATGTGTCTGCCTTGTCGTGTCGTGCCTGCAGGTGTACAGCGGCGGCAAGCCAGATGACATCACGGTGCTGGTAGCTGTCGTCAGCTGACAGGAGCCGGCCAGCTGTTTGCTTGCCGGATCTCCCGCCTGATTTTTTTTAGCTCAAGTCCCCCGGGTTTGTGTTGTGAGGCGGCAGCCGCGGCAGCAGCTGCAAGCGCTGCAACCAGACTGCCTGGCCAACACGACTTGTGCAAACGTGACTGCTGCAGCAGCAGTGAAAAAGTGGTGTGTATTCAGTATTGCTTTGTGTGGCGTGCTGATAGTATATCACTCTCTTCTGCGCAGCTCTCCAAGGGGCATCATTGGGATAATGGGCTGCTGATCCCAGCAAGCATCATGGGGCCAATGGGCTGCTGATCCCAGCAAGCATCATGGGGCCAATGGGCTGCTGATCCCAGCAAGCATCATGGGGCCAATGGGCTGCTGATCCCAGCAAGCATCATGGGGCCAATGGGCTGCTGATCCCAGCAAGCATCATGGGGCCATTGTGGCCCAGGACAATGGACTGGTGATGGCGCATGCTTGGGGGGGCATTGCAGCATGGCGCTATTGCTCAGTGCCTGGTGATGCGGTGCCTGTTTCTGGTTCCGTGGTTGTGTTGTCTTGTGTGATGTGTTGTGTATGGCGTGGCGCATTCGTTGGTGTGCATCAACCCGCACTCTGGTCTCTGCTTGAGACCTGCTCAATCATGCTGCATAGGCGGTGTGACCGCATGCTGCTGTTGCCTGGCGTGTGCAGCTGCAGCAGGCATTTTCATATCTTATGTGCTCTGTCACGGCCTTGACGCTGCATGGGTGTACTTGCCTGCCCCTGCAAGGCATGTTGCCCTCCTGCTGGGCTGTCAGGAGCCGTTTGCTGTGCCTGGGCACCCCTCAGGACGCCGTGCCAAATGCAGTTGTAGTGCGCTGCCAGGGCCTCCTCATGTGCAAAGAGTGCTGCCGGCCGCGCCTCCTGCCGACGAGCAAGTTGAAACCGACTTTGTTGCTGCTGGATGCTGCGGTGCTTGCAAGGGCAGGGTCGTGTGGCGGTGGCTGCATTAACATGCGAGACATGCACCCGCATGATTACCTGATGGTCTGTTGAGATCAGCTCATGCTTCTTCAGTGCTGCGTTGCGTTGCTGACATGTGCTAGCAGTGCCTGATGGCGTTGGCAGCTGTCCACAACTGGGTGCCATTGGGTTGTTGCTTGGGTGCGGGCGTCACAAGGAAAGCGCTCTGGCAGCAAATGCTGTGCTCCTGCTCAGCAGCGGTCGTGCTTGATTAGTGTGTATCTTTTCCTCGTGGGCGCTTGCTGCGCAGCGCTTGCTGTTTCTGGAATAGCTTCAATCAATTCAATCAATCATTTACACGTTTTTCTAGCAAGAGTGAAAACCCAAAGAAAGGGGAGCCGCTCCCAAACCACCTTCAGTGGTTCCTAACCGGTGGGCGCAGGCCCACAAGCTAGGGCCAGATACGGCCAAAACCTTGAACGCAAGAGCGCTCGCTTGACAGATGTCTCATGCAGTGATCATACCCAAACCCTAATCACTGATGGCCCTGAGCTGGACCACAGCGTGAGTGCACCCCCGCGTGGGATGAATCCTCCCACAAGGGCACTGCCAGCCCACGCCAGCAATCATAAACGGCTCACTAGAAACCGGATACATCTGCTGTGGGCGTTGCTGTCTCATGAGTGACTGCTGCTGCCTGTAGTGGGAGGAGGAACGGGAGAACCGCAGGGGAGCCTCCACGGCCTCAGGGTGTGTAACCCTGTAGACCATAGACCGCCATGCGCCCCTCATAAGACAGTTACCACGCAGGTCATTCATCTGATGAGGGTCCCAGCCGCTGCAAGTCGCTGTGTACACAATCCTGCCACCGAAGTGGAGGCCGGCCCCTAGGCCACTTTGTAACTCCATGCAATGAAGAAAACAAAGCAACTTGGGGGATCCTGCCCTCGTCCATGCGCACAACATGCCCCAGCCACCTCAGGCGAGCCACCGCAAGGTGTTCTGCAAGGCTAACTGTGCCACACTGCTTCCTGATAGTCACCAGACGGTGTCTATCAGAGAGCCGCACGTGTAACAATAGCTTGGGGTCAAATAATGTGGCTGCACAGGTTGGCAGCGCACATGCAGCTGCTGGCTTCGCTTGCTGCTGTTTTGCCACGTGGTGCCATGCTTGCGTGCGGGAGAGGGCGGTGGGCACGGGCTGAACACAGTTCTGCATGTCGGTGGGGCGCGGGGCCGATGGCGCTGATGCTATGGCTTGAATGGGTAGTATGAGGATGATGCATGTCAGTGCCGCCCTTTGTCACAGCTGCATGCAGTCCCTGTTGTGGCTGACGCTGCGGCAGTCTTGACGTGTGCATGGCGCGACTGCTGCCAGCAGATTGCTGGGCCAGGTCCCACCATGCGGCACGGTGCTGTGAAATGGTAGTGCACCTGTGACATGTGTGCACAAACGACAGAACCACCACGTGGTAACAACCTTGGCACTCAGTCGAGTTGGGTTGCTGGCGGCCACGCCTCTGCTCATTACTATGCCGCCGTCTGCTGAAGCCTGGACACCGTGGTGGTTGTGCTGGTGCAGCCCACGCTGCTGCTGCTGCATGATGCACGCGAACGTAACTGCACGACTGCAGGAGTGTCTTTTTTTTATTCACTGAATTTGACAGAGTTGGCTGCATTAAGCAGCACAATGCTGTTGCTGGAGGCGCCGCAAGGTCAGCCATGTGCTTGGGCAGTCCATCAGCGAAGATGAAACAAATCAGTAAGCTGAGCTGCCCCCCCCCCCGCCCGCCCACCTTGGGAGCCCACATGAAGTCACGTGGTGCCACAGCTTTCACAGCTGCCTGCCACGTCAGTAGAGCCTGTGCCTGGTCCCCGCCAGCTGCTGCTGCTGCTGCTGCATCAGCCTCCAGCTGGGCCTTTATGCTGGCCACTACCTCCTCACAGGCCAGAGTCACAGCCACAGTAGCACCCTCGCTGGTGGTGCTGGCAGCTGCCAACCCCGCATGCGGCAGCAGCTCGGTGCAGCCACCAGCCATGCGTATGTGCTGCAGCAGCTCCCCCCGCTGGCAGGGGTCTGGCAGCAGCTGGCCCAGTGCATGCGCGGCTGCCTGCTTGACCTTGGTGGCTATGCCCTGGCCCATCTCCGTGCCTGAATGGCTGACCAGCACCGAGCCGTCCGCATAGATCTGTACCCGTGCTGAGCGCGGAAAGTGGTACAGCTGGTACCTGCACGGCAGCATAACGAAGTCGTCTGTGTTTGTGCACTGTGCAGAGCAAGCCTTCAGGGCGGGGGCAGCCGCACTTTCAAGATGCTCAACAGTAACATGCTGCTGGCAACAAAGCGCTCGGCTCTTCCAGTCACCCACTGCTGGCTGCAAAGCCCACGTTGCTTCCAGTCAATGTCCAGCACTGCAGTGCTGCATGGTTGTGGCACAGAGGTAGGGCAGCATGCAGGCATGCAGCAAGCCTCACACCCTCGCTGGCGCACCAGGCTTCCCCTGTGCATGCATGCACACATGGCTGTCAGCCCGGCCCCGCCCGGCCTAACCTGATGGGCACCACTGCCAGCCCACGCTTGCGCAGCCTGTTGCTGCCGTTGAAGGCCTCCACTGCTGGCCGGCGCTGCCTATACACCGCGTGCACCTGCTGCCACATGTAGGGCAGCGTGTAGTGGCGCAGCTCGATGGGCTTGCCCAGAGTGGTGGCCAGCGCCTGGCCCTGCTGAGGCAAGTACTTGGGGTGTGGCATGATGCCTGCGCCAGCACCACCTGCAGCTGCTGCGTCAACAGCGTTACTGTTTTGCGAGTCACTGCTGTCTGCGGCGGCTGCAGCTGCTGCTGCTGCCAGTGCCTCCTGTGGCAGCTGTATCATGTGTCGCTGCCTGAAGCTAGCGGGGTCGCTGCCCACTGCTGCAGCCAGCTGCTGCATGACATGCTCCAGCATAATGATGGCACTGACCTGAAACGCAGCGGCAGCAGCAGCAGCAGATGCACTGGCCAAGCGCTAGGGTTACATTACATTACATGCCTGCAGGCCAGACACCATGGCAGGCCACCTGCTGAGCCGGGCCATGCACATGCACAACAGAGACAACTGAGGCATGCTTGCAGGCTGTTCACTGTGCAAGCAGCTTGCGCGCTGCGGCTGTGCACAAACGCATCGCACACTCCGGCTGTGCTGCGCTAGCTGCAGTCGCACCTTGCCGGGGCCGCGCATTGTGGTGCGGGGGGCCAGGTTGCAGCGTGCCACCCGCACCCCAACAGCAAAGGCAGGGATGTCATACACCTGTCACAGCAAAACACACGCGGCACCAGCATCAGCAGCTGCCACTGTCACGCTGTGAGCAACGCCCAACTCGCGCCACAGCTGGCCACAACTACTAGTAGTGACAGGCACCCCATCCATGTGCTGCAGCTGGGCCAGCAGCGTGTCGCACAGGCCTGGCTGCAGGCATGTGGCTGCCAGCACAAGACGCAGCAATGCAGTGACGTGGCAGATCAGCACTGAGCGGGCCCACTCACACTGTCAGCTGCATAGGCAATGCTGACGGCCTCCACAATGCCGTTGAAGGGTGGTACGACAGCAACTCCGAAGCTGCGACTTGTCGAAGGAGGGACTGGCATGGACGGTGTGGAGGGCCTCACAAGGAGCAGGATGCACCCGGAAACAATTGAACACACAATGCAAACTGTGGCACACAGCTGTGAATAAAGCTTTAATGTACATTACATATGCCCACACAACCTGATACTGTGTATGCTGCTTTACACCCGTCAGTTGTGCAAGCTACACTCTGTCATATGGCAGGGCTGTCATGGCATCAAAGCCAACCGACATTTCCTGTGCAAAGCACCATTCCAGCCCAGCCCCCCAATTACCAATTGAGTGATCCTCTTTGCTGCTATCGTTTTCACCATCCCCCATGACCTCATCTGAAACAAACGCCGCCAGCGTCTGCATCTTCCGCCAAAAGGCACCTGCTCTGCTGCTGCCGCCTCAGCCTCCTCTCCCTCTGGCGGCTCATTGGGGTACAGATCAAACCCCGGGTGTTCAAAAGCCACTGCACTGACAGCTGCAGGGCCTATGAGGGTGAAGTCATTCTTGGCCAGCACAGCATCAACCTGTGAGGAAGCAACAGCAGCGCATGCAGTGGACGCGACGAGTAGCAGCAACAGCAGCAGCAGCAGCAGCAGCAGCAGCAGCAGCAGCAGCAGCAGCAGCAACCAGAGCTGCAGCGCCTTTTTGGACATGGGTGGACCCTTGACGGGAAGGGCAACAACCGCAAGTGGCCGCGCAACAAAATTTTGTGCCGCCACAGCGCTGTACGTGGTCACCGGGCAGGCCAGCAGGCACACGCAGGACCCGCCAGGGCTGCAGCCACACCTTGATGGCCTGCGGCAGAAGATGTGATGCAGGCACGCCACAGGGCCATGCAGCAGGCCCTCATTGCCTGGTACTACAACTGTCAGCTGACTTGCTGCTGTGACCACGTGCACACCCGGACCAGTGGGCTGGCTGCCCAGGTTTCCTTGCTCTGACTGCGCCCTAGACCGAGCTGTCTTGGCGCTGGCCTAGTCAGCAGCCTCAGCACTTGCTGAACCTAAAATGATACTCGCGGAGCACGCTGCTGCGCTTGTGCTCCAGTCCCTTACACACACGCACCGCCTGCTGCTCCTGCCGCCTGCTGCTGCGCCGTGCCCGCACGCACCAGGGCCATGAAGCTGGCACACCTGTGGAGGTGCGCTGGGCAGGAGGTGCGCAGCGGCAACTACGGCAAGGCAGCAGACGGGTGGGCATGATTGGCTGGTACTAGGGTCAGGGCAGGGCTCAGGAGCAAAGCGGGTTGTAAGCCTCGCAACAGGGGAAATGGGGGCGGGTGAGAAGCCAGCTTGCTTGCAGCAAGCAGCTGACTCGGCATGGCAGCAAGGGATGCTGGCACTCTCAATGGACCAAATATTGGGCGGTTGGCAATTTCAACTTTAGGGCAACCAAGGCCAGACAGCAGCCAGGTGCGCAGCCTGTGGCAGGCTTACTGTGAGCGGCTAATTGTAAACATGGCAGCCAGGGTGGTTGGCTGTGCTTCAGAAGATGCCAACAGATCGGGCTGCAATGCCTGCGCCTTACCCTGCCAAGCACCACAAGGCTCTGTGCCGTGCTGTATCACGGCAGAGCATGCAACGCTACGTCGGGCAGGCGCTCCGTCTGGCTGTTCACTGCGCTGTCTGCCGCTGCCCTCTGCATCGCATGCTGTTGGCTCTTGTGCACTGCTCAATACTCGCGGCTGGTCCCTGCCTAGTTCAAACCACGCCGGTTGTCCTGCACAACCTGGCAGCGCAGCCACCAACCCTGCAGGGCCTGAAAAGACCCCAAGGACTTGCAGATCACAGCATTGTTCCTTTGTATGTCGTGATTGTGTGCATGCTGATCCTCTGCACCGTTGCAACGTGTGCCGCTCGGTGCTGCTTGGCTGCAGAGACGCGGCGCAGGCACAGCCTCCACACTGCCGGCGCTCTCAACAAACCCCATCCACTGCTCACTGCTCACTGCTGGTCCCTCCCTTGTAACTTACATGCTGTCTGGTGCTGTCTGGCTGTGCCAAGCCCTGCAGCACCCCCAACGCATCAGCTGTGCTGCATCTACGCCTGGCCACCAGCCACCCACCCACCCACCACCCAAGCAAACAAGCCACCCACCAACCACGCAACACGTGCTGCTTTGCCTCACTGCCCGCAAACCATGCAGGTACAGCGCAGCCATCTCGCTGCTGGGCCCCTGCAAGGATGCTGCGCTGCTGCGCCTGCTGCTCAGCAAGAGGAGCGCGGCATGGCTCAAGGCGGGCCGGCAGCAGGCGGCGCTGGGCGACGCCGCTGCTGCTGTGCGCGCCGCACCGGGTTGGGCCAAGGCCCACTGGAGGAGGGGCAGGGCGCTGGCAGCACTGCGACGGTGGGCGACTGGGCCGTGTGTTCATGATTTTGATAACTGTCACGACAGCGCTGCGTTGTGTTGCTGGGTAAAGGGGTTTGCCGGAGCAGAGGCAGCCTGCTGGCTGCACCCTAGGTGGAGGTGGGTGGCCCGGCTGCTGCGGTGAGTGCCGCTGCTGTGCCGTTGAGTGTGCGGGAGGGGGTGGCAGCAGCAGCGGGTGGTATGTGGCGCATGTGTGTGCGGCTTGTGTCCGCTGCTCGTGTGGCGGCACTGCTAAGCCTCAAGGAGGCATCTCTGTTGCAAGTTTGCAACTGCTGGTGCGTTGCACTGCCCCTGGCAGTGCCAATGGCCGCTTGACGGGGCATAGGCAGGGCACGTGCAGCACCGCAGCAGCGGGTGGCTGGGGAGCTGGCGCGTGTCGTGCTCGCCTCAATGGATGGGGAGGGCAGTGCGTCGGCAGGCGGCTGACGGCTGCATTGCTGCTCTGTGCACGCCTGGCCGGCCAGCGGCCCGTTGAAGGTCACCTTGCCCTACGGTAGGGCAGCGGGCTGGCAGCACAGCCAAGGTGGACGGGTGCATGGCCTGGGTCTGTGTGCTTGTGGGCGTGTTGAAGCGGAACAGCGCCTGCCTGGCCGGCGGCCGGCGGCCCACCGAAGTACACAACAGAGGGCTGGCAGCACATTTGTGAGTTGAGCGCTTGGCTGCGGTCTGTCTGCTCACATATGCGTGACAGATCAGGGCGGTGTGTGCTGACCAGGTGAGAACTGCAGCTGCGGAGCCATGTGTGGTTGTGTGGGCCCACGGCAGCAGGCTCAGCAGCAGCACCTCCTCGGCCTAACTGCTGCTGTGCGCGGCAATGCATCACGCTGGACTGACGCCGTGCAGCAGCATGGCCGGGCCGCAGTGCCGTTGTGATGTGGACGGCTGCATCGACCAGCGAAAGGCTGGCAGGGTGCATGGCGAGACCACAGGCCGCACCACGCCATGAGCAGCGCCGCAAATGCGTGCACAGACTGCAGGCGACAAACACACCCACCGGCACGCCACAGGCATCCCTACATGAGCCGCGACTGCACTGCCGCTCCCATGACTGACTGCTGTGGGGTTGGTGCAAGTGTTGGGACTGCTGCTCGTTTGACCGGTGCCAAGAGCTTCCATTCAATGTGTTGCTGCTGCTGTGCTGCTGCCTTGCAGGTGGCCGGAGGCGCTGGCGGCGTTCCTGCAGGCCTGGAGCAGGTCAGAGCTAGGTGAGGCTTGCCGGCAGCTGCTGGTGCGGCTTCATACGCATTGTGGTGCTTGGGCTGGCTTGCGGTGGCGGGTTGACAGAGCTGCAGCGGGCAGTGGCAACTGCAACGACGATGGGCGATGCGGCGGTGGTTGGGTTGGCTTTTGCTGTGAGGCGGTTTGTAGTGCGGTGGCAGGGCTCGGCGGCCGCATTTCTAAACAGCCTGCTCGGAGCTCAGCTGCATGTGTGATCTCCAGGAGTGCAGTGCTTTTGGCATGCCAGGCGGCTACTTGCGTGTGTATTTCAGGCCCTTGCTTGCACCACCGGCTGCTCGCCGCTACACATGGTGTACCTGTCATGCTTGTGCAGCTGGCATGCATGGCTCACTGCTGCGCTGCTGCTGCTGTGGTGGGTGCCGCTTGCGGGGCGCAGTCAGCGCAGCAGTGACATAATCATCTTCTTCACATAGCTTGGACCCATCAAAGCTACAGCATGCTTCAGCTGACTACCACACTATGGCACGGCCTGGGTGTTGCGCCGCAAATCTCTGCATGTGATCTGGCCTTTTCAGTTAACTTCCAATTCACCTGCTTGATGTTGTCGGCAATTACGCGATGAATTTACGCAAATTGGTGAAGAGGGTAAGGTTTCTGCACACTTCGTTTTCACAGTGCTGCTGCTTGTTACTTCGTTTTGCATCATTGCCAGCTCCGGCCAGGCCCAGCTTGCACAGGGTGGAAGGTCCAATTCTGCGTAGATCCCAACTTTCGATATAAACACGGTCATAATGCATGGGTTCAAGGCTTAAGTGATGCAATAAGATGTACCACCTGCCAGCGGCAAAGTTGTCACATCAGCCCTGCCCTTGGAGTGCCCAGCAGCAGCAGCAGCAGCAGCAGCAGCAGCAGCAGCAGCAGCAGCAGCAGCAGCAGCAGCAGCAGCAGCGGCAGCAATGCTACAGGCTCCAGCAAGCTAGCTAGCCCTGATAATGCAGCCAAAAGTAGTTGAAGCTTGCGTGTATTTCTTCCTTTGATCCAGGCCATGCGTCAGGTGTGGTTTGCAATGTGCCATTGCTGTGGTGGGCCTGTTGCTGGCCATGGCCATGGGGCCATATGGGGACTAGGCACAACTCCGTTGCTGTCTGGTTTGCCCTAAAGTCACTCTTCCATTTGATCAGTGTTGCTTGAAATCATTTGGAACTGCTTCCTACGCCAAGTTTCAGGAGGCAAATCCGGCATTCGCGAAACTAAGATCCCCTCCCTTAGGGGAAAGCTTTCCCGCCTTCCCCTTCATGTGCCACGATCATAATCTGCAGGCACCCAGAGGCCGCAAACGTTGCACTACATAATTGTTACAACCATATATTTGATCGTAATTACTCTACATCCAGGCGTCCCCCGGAGGTGGCTGGGCGGATGTTCGCAAAAGTTACACCCCCCACCCTGTATGCTGTGTATTCAGTATCAACGTAGAGTTACATCCGACAAATATTTTAATTGTATCGTGATGGTTCTGCTCGATGGTTGCAGAAAGATACGGGCAGCTCCTTACGGCCCGGGTTCAAGGTCCATGCGGATATCCGCTCGATCGATTCAGCTGGGGCCGAGCCGACCCTTGCTTTTCCGTATTTAACATGTTTCAGCATTTTGCTTCAATGTATGATGACTGCAAGTAGCAAGACTGCCGACATAATGTGCACAAGGAAAGCAAGATGCCACCGGCAATGAACATGCACATATATGCATTCACAGAATGTCCTTAGAACAACAGAAACCATAACCCTGGAGTATATCTCCGAGTACGCCAGGATAGGTTGGTAAGCTCCTGATCATTGCAACGCGCTCCCGCCTGGTTCCGGCGCGGTGCGGCCTCTCACAGCAGACAGCAGCACCGCTTGCCCCAACAACATTTTATATATGGCCGGACCTTTTGATGGGTTCTGTGCGCTGCAGGAAGAAGGCGTCGTCCCCTTTGCATCTGCCAGCAATCTGTCGCCTGTGAGGAGCTGGGAGCAGCTGAAAACCATCGGGCCTTGCTGGGGACTGGCAAGGGGCTAAGGCCGCACTAACGTCTACTACAAACTCATCATCATTGCATGGGTTAATAATGGACGGAAGCGCATGGGGTTCTACAACGCTGCAGCAGCCAGCAGCAACAAGCCCAAGGTCAAGTCTGCTGTGCTGTACATTGAGGGTGAGTGAGTCGTTCCTTGTGTGTGCAGCAGCTGCCCAGCAACATGCATTGGTGCTGTAAGCACCCATGGTGTAGATCAATGCTTTCACAGAAATGCACAACATCAACGGCATGTTGCTGTCAGCATTGCTCATGTCAACAACTTGTGACAGTTTCGCCTGGGCTGGCTGCTGCTGTGTCAATGCATGTCATGTTTCCCTGTGTCCCACCTCCAGCTCAATCGGTTTTGGACAGCATTAACTCACCATAGACCGGTGCGTTGCTGCTGCTTGCAGAGACCCATGATGTGGTGACCATTGATGACCTGGGTGACGGCTGCCTGTACGCCTTCAACAGCCCGCTGCAGCCTGGTGATGTGCAGGAGGAGCTGCTGCCGCCGCACATGCAGGCGATCATCTCCAAGCCACCGGGCTCCCTCAGCAAGGTGAGTGTGGCTCGCAGGAACACACACGGTGTGCGGGCAGCATGCAAGCCCCGCAGTACGCCTGGACTCAGGCGCCCGAACAGCGCCACTTGCAGGCATGCAGCGTGCGATCATCGCAGGTTTTGCGCCACCACTCAGGCACGACCACCGCCAGATGAACAAGCACCCCCATGCATGCAGATGGCAGCTTGCACGTCCCCAAAGTACCGCGGCCACGCACAATGCCAACTCACACCGCCAACATGCCTGCCTCTATGATTGCTCAACTGTATGTGTGTGCTGCTGTGCTGCCTGCAGGCCAGCAGGAAGCACTTCCGCCACAAGGGTGTGCGGCAGGGCCACCTGCACGACCCCCCAACCCTGCAAGAGCCCCTGTACCTGCACATGAAGGAGGGCCGCATCAACGTGGGCCGGACCGGCCGCACCTACAGCCTGCATGGCGCCCTGACGCACGACCTGGTCCGGCAGGCCAACGGCCAGCCCCCCGCCAACTTCACCAGCCACGAGCAGCGCGACAAGGTGAGCTTTCAGGTGTGTTGTCTGTTGCTGTTGCTGCATGTGTGTACGTGTGTGCCTTGCCGCCCCACACTTGCTAGGCGTAGGGGCCACTGGCCCCAGCCGACGTGCAGCCATTCGTGGCGCAGTGGATTGCCTGCGAGTGCAGCACATGGGTGCTTGTTGTGTGATGTGCCCACCTGCTGTGCATGCATGTGTCTGCTTCGCCTTGGTGTGTGAGGGTGGCGTCCTCACCTGCAAGTGCGCAGTTGCCTCAGACTGTGTCTGAGGTTCCCTGTTGCACCGCTGCCGTCGTGCTCTCCCCTCCCATGCAGGTGCTCGAGGAGATTGACATCGGCGGCCTGGAGGGGCTGGTGATGTTCCAGGCACACCAGATGCGCGACAGCCCCGAGAAGGCTCAACGCTTCCTGGATGTGATGCGCGCGGCTGGCGCCAGCGGCCTGGTCCCAGAGCTGAGCCGCTGGGCAAGCCTGCCGCCGGCGGACAGCAGCAGCAGCCTCTGCAGGCCCGGCAAGAAGCGCAAGCTGGCCAAGCCGGTGCCACAGGTGCGCGTCGTCAGCAAAGTGTTCATGCACATGATGTCAGCAGTTGCTGCTGTTGGCAAAGCAAGCAGAGACGATACCTGGCACAGTGTGCGTGTGCACGCCGCTCACATGTATGTGGTGTCGCATATGTTGAGACTGGAGCCAAGTGCAGCCTCATACAGCAATACAAAGCTGCACAACCTGACAAGCTGCTGCAACCTTTTGCTGCTGCATGCTACCCTGCAGTTGCCTGTCGATGCAGCAGCCGCGCCGTTTGCTGAGCCTGCCATTGATGAGGCAGCTGCAGCGCCCATTGTGTGGACCATGACAACCTGCAAGCCTGGCAGCAGCGGCAGCAATGCAGCAGGTGCTGCCAGCAGCAGTGCAGGCCTCACCGCCATGCTGGGTGCTGCCGTTGGCCTGCAAGCATTGAGTGCGGAGGCTGTGCTGGGTGCTGGCAACATCCCACAGCAGCTGCTGTATGTGGACAGCAGCCGCCCAGGTGTCACCAGCTGCAGCAAACGATCCTCTGTTGCTGCTGGCAGACACATCAAGCACTGTTGCAGCAGCAGCAGACATGATGGATGTTGTGTACAATTGTGAGTGGCCTGGGGTCACTGGCAGCAGCGCAGCTGCAGAGCTGGGTCTGGTTGCAGGTCCAGGTGTTGTCGGCCTGCTCGTCGGCACCGCATCGGCGGCGCTGCCAGGTTGCTGAACATGTCAAAAGGGGCATTCATGCCGTACACGCAAGGCTGTTCATCTTGTGGTGTGGGAGGTTAGGTTTTCCATCCTGAAGATGAATTGTGTTGTATTGTATCGTATTGTATTGTATTGTATTGTATCAGGCCTGCTGTCTTTCATACAATAAGATCACTATGCCAGAGGGGGCCTGTCAATCTTATCGCTGGAGTGACTCATCAGTGATTACCCAGTTCAGTTCCGCACACAAGTACTTTGCAATGCCAACTGGGTGTTTGTTCAAGCTCCAGCCGCACTGCAGCTGCAGCAGAGCAGCAGAAGCCCTGTCATGCGGTCACCCGCCCCGCATTCAATGTTTGCTGCACGCCACTGCTGTGTGAGTGGGGCTGGTTGAGTTGTGCTGTGCTTCTAATGCGCTGCTGCATCATGCACATGATGTGCTGTTTGCAGTGCTGTTCTTTTTTGGCTGGCGCTTGCTGCTTGAGGAAGCTGCAGCAACAGCACTGTAATTTCACATGTTACTGTGTTCACAATTTAAAATATGCTGTATTGCCTTCAGCTGGTGTTGTCCTGCTGCCGTGTTCACAGACGTGCATGTCATGCGCATGAGCTGATGGCGCTGATGCTATGGCTTGAATGGGTAATATGAATGATGATGATGAATGATGATGATGATGATGATGATGATGATGATGATGATGATGATGATGATGATGGATGATGATGATGATGATGATGATGATGATGATGGATGAATGATGATGATGATGATGATGATGATGATGATGATGATGATGATGATGATGATGAGATGATGATTGATGATGATGATGATTGATGATGATGATGATGATGATGATGATGATGATGATGGATGATGATGATGAATGATGATGATGATGATGATGATGATGATGATGATGATGATGATGATGATGATGATGATGATGATGATGATGATGATGATGATGATGATGATGATGAATGATGATGATGATGATGATGATATGATGATGATGATGATGATGATTGATGATGATGATGAATGAGTGAATGATGATGATGATGATGATGATGCGCATGAGCTGGGCGCCGGCTGCGTAGTTTTTGAGTCAGCCAGCGGTTCAGCTAACCACTCTCAGCTGAACCCATGTGCTGTACAGCCAGCAGTTCAGCTAACCACTCTCGGCTGAACCCATGTGTGTGCCTTGCATCGGTTTCTCCTGCAGCCATTGTGTCCAGCATTGTGCCGCCTTTTGGATGGGCTTTTGCCAGTACATGCCTGCGTTGTTGGTGCTGTGTACAGTTACGTTTGTGTGCACTTATGTGTTGTAATGTCAGTATGTCTGCTTCTCTTTTTACTGCAGCACAGCTGCTACAACGTAGTCACCTGCCTTGCTGACTTTGATGTCAGTACATCTACCGGGTATGTATGTAGTGCCAGTAGTGTTGTGCATGTCTGTGGTGTCGCACCCAGCTTTTCTGCACAACAGGTTTACTGCTCTGCGTTGAGGCGCGGATGTGGTCAGCTGCCAGCATGTGCACGCATGTTGCAA
>JACERP010001147.1:0-26892 GCA_014080715.1 Scenedesmus sp. NREL 46B-D3 | reverse complement strand
CCCCACCTGGCCGCTGACACCCACCTGCTGCTGCTGCTGCGCCTCCCAGTCCAGCCCCTCCTCCAGGAAGGCGCTGACGCGCTCAGCAAGGCTGGGCAGGTGGTGGTGGTTGGACAGCTTCAGCGCACCTGGCGGCAGCCGGCAGCCAGGGGGGCGCAGCAGAGGCAGAAGGTTTATGACATGGTGGCAGGCTGCATGGGAGACGCGTCATGCCAGCACCATCATGATGCAGCAACAGCAGCAGAGTCAGACGCATGTAGAGATATTGGCAACCTGCAAGGGAAGTCCTGACACGGGAACTGTCCCAAGCCAAGCTAAGGTGCCAGCTACGTTGCCTGTCGTGCTGTGGGCTGCCGTTACACTGTTGTGGGAAGCACGCCATCATTATTTGCGACAGGGAAGCACGCAGCAGCAAAGGCGCGATGGAAGCCAGCAAGGTGCTGAAACCCCGTGTGTGCAACAGAATCAGGCACTGGTGTGGTGGGGGCTGCAGTGCAACACGCAGCTGCTGCTGTTGCTGCTGCTGCTGCTGTTCTGGCATCGCTCACCCTCTATGCTCCTGATGTTGTGCAGGCCGCCCACAACCTCCAGCGCCCTGCCCTGCCGCCCTGCCTTGAGGTGGGCGTTGAACAGCCGCAGCCCAGCCTTGTCCGACTCAGTCTGGCAGCACTGCAGCTCAGACAAGAGCTCATCACCGTCAGCGGCATCTGCAGCAGCGCAGCAGCAGCCAGAGCAACAGCAGGGCGGCAGGTGGGTGCTGCCAGAGCAGAGACCGACCACTCCGTATGGACTGCAAACGGTCCATGCGACGGCTGCTTTGAGACGGCCAGGCCGACAACACTGCAGGAGTGTGCGTTTATCGGCAAGTCTTGCTGTGCAAGGTTGCAGGCACTGCCCCATGCAAGACACTGCGGTTGCCAGGCTAGCAGCTGCCACTCCACAAGTGCGCGGCCATCACTGCGATGCACAACGACTGCCTGCCGCAGCTGCCACACCAGCGCAGCGCTGAAGTGCAGCCGCATGCAGTCATGCGCCTCACCCTCTGCCGCGTCTGCTGCCGCCTTGACACCTGCTGCCGCCAGGCCCAGGCGCAGCCCCTCCCCTACGGACGTAACCCCAATTTCGCTACCCATGGCATCACCCTAGGAGGCGTAGCTACCAGCCTGGGAGCTTTTTTTACAGGGGTGGGAGCAGAAATACTAGCAGCCAACTTCCCGGGTGTGGTATTCCGCCTTAGGTTACCAATAGAGACTAGGTGGTTAGGAGTGTAAATGGTTCATTGGTTATGACCTGGTGGGTTTCCAGGCAGAGAAACTCAGCAGCACTGCATGGGGTTAGACTAGGATCCACAGCTGACATACTAATCCCTGGTAGTTTGCTGCTCTCCCGGAGAGGCTCTCAGCAGAAGTAGGCAGCACCTGCCACTATACGTCGTACGCTTTGTTCTGCTGCAATGATTGGCGACGATCTCTGTCCACTGGGCACGACAGTACCAAGTCGGTTGCAGTCGGTAGGCAGTCAGATGCATTGTTGGTGTCAGTAACAGGCTGTCAGTTCAGCTCAAACAAGCAGACATGTGCTGGCAGCTTCGATTATCCGTGAGCAGAGTGATTCTTCCCTGCAAAGGGTATTCTCAGCAAGCAGGACTTCAATACCATAACAAGATGCATGAAAGCCGGGATCGGGAAGTTGAGGAGCGCCGGAGCCGGGAGCAGGCGTCTCCGGTCCTATCGCAAGAGGGAGCCGTTGCAGCTCATTCCAGCACAGCGGGCGACATCCATGTGAGCTGCTGATAGTTCGTGCTTCAGCTATTATTGCGTGTCTTGAGCAGCTGACCGACGAAGAGTGCTTCCAGCAGCCCTGGCGCACCTGCCGGCAGCTGGCTAGCTGTTCAGGGCCAGTATCTGCTGTTGTAGCGGTCTTCTAGCAGCGCTGTTCACGCTCACAACAGTCGAAGGTTCATCCATTTGATCAGAACACACGCTTGTGTGCTCGCAGCACTGTATGTACAGGCCTGGCAGGCAGCCATCGGCATCCACAACAGCAGCAGCAGCAGCAGCAGGAGTTCCACATGCCAAGATCATCTCATGCAGCAAGACCCGGCACACAATGCAGGTGCCAAAGCCGCCAAGGTAACAGGATTCATTTCTGGAATGCCGGGGCTTGGATCCGCCATGTGTGTGCAAATCACCCTGTTAGGTGAGGATCACACATGTAGCAGATGCACTATGGAGTAAATGCTGGGACATGGCGCCCAAATGTGGCAGTCTGAAAACTCAATCTACTGGCAGCAGCAGCAGCGGCAGCCACCTCTTGCACCTTCAGGCTGGCGTGCAGTAGTACGTCGTGCATGCCAGCTGCACACAAGCAGCGTCGTGATTTCCAGACATGCTTGTCAGCAGCAGCTGTTTGCACATTTTACTTGCACTGCTATGAGACGATCTGCCTGCTTCTTGGCTTGTGCAATTTGCTGCCCAATTGCAAACAACAGAGTCTGCCGCACACACCCCACGCAGTGCAGTCAGGACGCTGTACAACATAACCATATGTACTGAGCTCCTTGTGTTGAACAGTGGTGCCTTTTGTTGATTTGCGTGCCATGGTGTTGGCTTGCTCTGCTGACTGATAGTTGCATTGCTTACCACTTTCGGTTTGTGTCAAAGCTACAATGCTGCAACAGCTTATTTACATCACTGAGTTAACCTGGTACGTGCAAGTTCAGCGTCAAGTGCAGCTGGCATGCGCAGCGGAGCTTGCTTGAGGGTGTGCGTGGGCTGGGGTTACGCAGTTGTTGCACTCAGTGCTGTGGTTTTTCAGCACACATCAATGTGACACGCTGCATAGTGCTTCTCTGTGCGCCACAACAAACTTTGAACAGGGAAAAAAGGCAATGTTTGCTCTCTGACAGCTAGTCTGCATGCCTGCTACCTCTGGGGTGTTGCTGCCTGCTGCAGACGTGTGTACCCTTCCCGTGCACCATCACAGATTTGAATACGTGTATTTCAACCTGGCAGCTCCTCTATACCATGTCACCCTGCCAGTCGTCATCCAATGGCCACCTGGTTCTGCGTCCACTGATGTTTGTGTTTAGGGTCAACACAGTTTGCACAGAGGTGAGCAGGAAGACCACGCGTTCCTGGCCCCGTCACATGTGGTTGTGTGGTGTGCAGAGGGTTGACGGCAAATTGGCAATCATGGGCAAGCATGGGGGAGGTGGTGATGTTTGCCAGGTTCTGTTACTCCCCCTCCCATCACCATTACTGCTGAGCCACTGACAATGCATGCAACCACTGCTTGCTGGCCAGCTGCAAGTAGAGCAGCACAAGCTTGTTAATTTACAGCAGCTACTGATGACAGAACTGCCTTTTACGTTGTCACCTGCACTGCCTGCACTGCACTGCCTGCAGGCCGACACAGAACCAGCTGGGGTTTACACCACGAACGGCAGGCGGCTGCAGCCTGCACTGCTAGAGCACCCTCTTGCTGCCAGGGCATGCTGGCAATTCAGATGTGGTGAACACAAGACGGGCGTCACTTCTGTTGTGGAACGCCAGCAGACACTGAAGGCTGGTGTTCAGTTGGTATAGCCACCACGTATCCGTTGTCGTTTTGTTCTGGTTGCCACAGCTGCTGCACCGTTTAGTGCACTTGTGTCGCAGTGTTGTCTGTTGTTCGCATTGATGCCTCAAACAGGAGTGGGCAACTAGCATGCTGCCTTGCACATTGTAGCGGCTGTACATGTCATCTGCTGCATTTGGTTGTGTAGTTGAAGAAATGGTTGATAACTGGTTCATTGTGCTCTGCGGGGTGCAATGCTGACAGAAATGGTGAACAACACATGACAATACTGTATGCTGTGTCACCTGCAACTGTCTAGAATGATTAGGCTACGATCGACTACCACTAGGTCAGCAGGCATGGGACGCACGGCATGAAACGCAGCGTGCAGGTGTTACGCGTTACATTATTGGTGTAGTCGCTCAAATAAAAACTGCGAGGTAGTAACCATGCACCAAACATTACCGTGACACCACGGTACGGGGTTTTCACGCCTGGATACCAAGGCATTTAATCCTCCTATGCTATTCAAAGGTCGAGAACTGCATGTATCCCGCAAGTATTTCCCCCTGTAGTACCCCCTAGGCCTCAGACCACCCCTGCCCAAGGGGACTAGGGTGCACGTTACTACTGGTAGCCAGGAGAATGATAGTAAAACTGGGGTTAGAGTGAAACTAGGGCTCCTCCTGCAGGGCCCCCGGGGGCGCGCCTGCATCATCGTCATCTGCATAGTCCGCCAGCTCATCATCATCAGCCTCGTCAACCTTGCACACATCTGCGGCTTATCAGGCCTGTCCTCCATGGGGTTGAGGCTGCCGCGCCCGCCGCCCTCAACGGCTGACGCAACTTTTTCGTTTGAGCTCCACATGCTGTGATCAAAACATTCCCGACAGCTGGGACCGGTCCCAGCTGTCCCGACTATGTGCTGCCCGATTGCGTTGCGGTTGGAGACTGATAACTTGCAAGCCAATTGGCATCCAGCGAAGCATTACCAAGTTCTCAGGTTACCAAAGTAGGGCCACTGGCACACCCACTAAGGGGCCAAACAAGGCTCATGGGGTCCAAAATGTCTCACCACAAGCAAATTTCACTATGGGAAATGCAAATCCACAAGTCATCCAGAAGTCGTCCATAGCAGGCCGTCCACAAGGCTGTCCACAGGCGGTCACCGCCCGTCCAGGAGCGATCCAGATCCGACCCTATCCACAGGACCGAGCGTACTGCTCTGGATGGCGTGTACGAGATATGGATGCACCTATGGATGAGCACACCACGCTTAGATTGCACGCTATTGTGTTACAAATGTATCGATATGCAACATACGAGGCTTCCCAGGCCCCAGTCGATCACTCAGCCCCCTGCAGGAACAACAAAGCAGGCCTGCAGCAATGCGGTGTAGCATGCATGCAAGACACAAGTCCACGCATACACGTGATGCTAAGTGCCACCCAATATGCTTTGAATTGACAAGGCAGCGCTGCTGGGAATCATGCCTTGCAGTTGTGCAGCACTGCTGCATTGAACGCAGTGTGTACTGCATGCACCAGTCTGCAGTACAAATTTAAGTAAGCAGTTGCACGAAAGCACACTCTGCACAGCACTAAGCAGCATCTACATTACACCAGTGTGTTGCTATAAGCTGCATCAGTGTTTGCTGTCAACACCTGCGCAACACGCATGTCAAGCCCACAAGCGTCAAGTGCTATCTGCAACCACTACAACGTCTCAGCAGCGGTCCACGGCTGCGCAAGCTAAGTGTCATCCCTGTACCGCTGTGGCTTGTTGCGCTGACAGCCACCCTTGCTATCTGCCCCGGCGCGGCCTGCTGCTGCTGCTGCTGCTGCAGCAGCAGCAGCACTCGCAGCATGTGCTGTCGCACCGCTGTCATTGCCCCCTGTTTCGTGCAGGAATGCCTCAGGTTCGGCCAGTAGCTCTTCAGCAGCTGCATCGCCCCCATCACTGCCACTACCCACCTCTGAATCCCAGCCGCCGTCACTGCTGTCCGACCATGCCTCGCTGTCCTCTGACTCATGCTGCCCACCCCGGCCCCCGCGCCCCTTGCGCCGACGCTGCTGAGGCTGACGCTGCTTACGCTTGCGCTTGCCTGCGCCCTCTGGCTTGCCTGCTGCGCGTTGCTCGGCAGGCTTGGGCAGCCTGCCCACTGGCTTGTCTGCACCTGGTGGTTGCTGGATGGCCTTGTCGCTTGGCTGCTCACCAGCAGCTAGTGCCGCACAGAGCGCCTCCTACAAGTAGTAAAACAGCAGGCAGCAGGGTGCAGAAGACAGGAATGGTCAACCAGCTTGACGCATAGACGGGAGTGATTTTTCAGCTTACCAACCTGCTTGTTCTTGACACTCTGGGATGTCATTGCAATGTGCGCCATTGCAGCACACTGGTACACCTGCAAACATCAATTTATCCATTTTCCTGCAGCACACGCCGCCACCTATCAAAAACAACACAAGTTGACCAAAAAAACATAAGACGACGACCATAAAGACACTGATGCAAAAGATGCAGCTTTGCTAAACTCACCCCCATGTACTCAGCCACCTTTCTGTTGACAGTGCCTGGGCTGTCTCCAGCCAAGGCCAATCCTGCCTTGTACGCTGCTGCAGCAGCAAACGCTTCAGCAGCAGCAGCTGATGTCTCTGCTGCAACACTGTTGCCTGCGCCTGCTGCTGCTGCTAGTGGTGATGATCTATGGTGCGGCTGCTGCTGCTGCTGCTGCTGGTTTGCGAGCCTGCTGGACCGCCTTGGGGTCCCCTGATCATCATGTGCTGCCGCTGCCGCTGCCATTTCTGCTGCTGCTTCAAGCACATGCTGCAGCTGCTGCTGCTGCCCCTGCAGTTGCGGAGGGCTGACCAGCCTGTGGTTAGGCCGGACAGGGGTTGACTCACGCCCAAGGCCATGATGCTTTTTAAATGTGTTCTAGAACGAGGATCTAAGTCAAGGCAGCGGGGGCAACGCCTGGTGTACACCTGTCCGCTGGCATCTTGAAAAGTTTCTGCTTCATCATAGAGGCTGCCAGAACCAGCTTTTCGTTTCATACTAAATCCACGTTTCAAGCAGTGAGCTGCCAGATGTCACGGCCAGGAGCAGCAAGGACAGCTGAAGAGGACATATATCAGAAGGGCCTGCGTAGTGTTTTCACAACCTAAATCGCAAGTTAAGTGACCAGATCGTCTCTCAATCAAACACCGGGAGCGGCATTGGCCCTATGCGTCGGGCAATTGTCACCAGACCTGAGGGGTTCAGGGTTAGCCTGTTGCAGGGCCTGCAGCGGCAGTTGGACCCTTTCAAAAGCATTCAACGCATATTTGGCTCAAGTATAACTAGTTCTGGAACAGTATGATTGCCGCTGCTCATATGTTGGCCGCTGTAACAGCTGTAGTGCTGTGCCTAGCACACTGGTCCGCACACAGTGAAGTGGAGGCCTGAAAAGGCTAAAACCACAGACATGTACAGTTCGGACATAACCAAGCTCCACGGCACAATCTGCATGTTTTGAGCGTACTCAGCCTCACTGCACTGCAGCCATCCAGAGCAAGTTGCTGCGGATGCGCAGCAGGCCCCTTCTGGACAACTACATGACAGCCTCTGGATTTGGCTTTCCCATAGTGACCCGTCGCGGCTGCCCCAACCAAGCCTCGCACGCACAAAACAGCTACAAAAAAGGCGGCAAAATTGTCACAACCAATAAGGAACTTCTTCCAGCCACAAACAAAACCTACGACAAACAAGGACACCAGCAATCCGCTAAATATACCGCCCAAATACAAACCGCCGCCAGCACCCTCCGCCGAGCAAAGTCAAACGGGAACTGAGTTGCTTGCCCGACTCACGGTGACCACCCTGAACGTGCAAGGGCTGCTAACCAGTAAGATGAATGTGCGAGACATAACACTAGGCAAATATGGCCCGGTGCCTGATATCTTGATACTAACGGAAACAAAATCCAAGCCCACGCACGCACAACAAGTCTGGCTGAAAATTCTCAAGAAACACTATCACGTGTATAACAGCCTAGTCCCGCCAAACGAACCAGCGCGTGCCGGGGTGATGATACTTGTGTCAAAAAAGATCTGTGAACTGGGAACAATCCGAATGAACATATTGCCACCCCACACTCAAGGATTCTTGCTGCACGTCACCATAGAAAACCCTGACTCCAACCCCCTCCACGTGGTTGGTGTGTATTGCCCGCCGCAACCCGGACAGCCAGATCAACGCCAACGAATCTACGACGCGTGCGCTGCCATACTGGATGGCGCGCCAAACACCCACCACACGGTCATCATGGCGGGTGACTTCAATGCCGCGCTCTATCCCACAGACCGGCGGAGCACAAGGAGCTCACAAGCAGACACAGTGCACCGCAAATTCATAACAGACACAGGTCTGCAGACGGTAGACCCTCTGAGCTTTGACGAGACCGGGGCGCCGGTGCCACGGCGACACACGTATAGGAAGAACAGGGCAGCCTCACCATGCAGTCGGATAGACGATATCTTTATGCACATGGGGGCAACCGGTATAGCCGACCTACACCAAGAGACGACGTTTGTAGACATGACAGGCGTGGGCACCGACCACGACATCATGACAATCGCCATGTCATATCACGGGTTGAGGATGCTCCCACCAGTCGAGGCGCCGACCGCAAACGCATCGAAGGACCGGAAGCTGAAAACACCCATTAGCAAGTCAGATATGCTAGCACTACAACAAGCGCTGCGGTCTCAGCAGCCGCACAGATGGGCCAGTCTCAACGCCAGACTGGAAACATTCATTGACCTCGATGTCCGACCTCACTGGGACAACCTGGAACTACTCAACGCTGATGCGCCCCATCAGCTATCAACATTAGGAAGGCAGCCAGCGCGGCAGGTAGTAAATGAGTTGGGAGCTGAGCTCATCGGGCTGCTGATGGAATCACTAGACATTGCAACGCAAACATGCACCACTGTGCCAACCGCCCCTCAGGGGACGGACCACTATTACTCGCGGAAGGTGTCTAGGAAAAGGAGGGGAATCATCATGGCAAAACGTGCGATTGCCCGCAAACTCAGAGACCTAGCACATGGCCTCAATCATAATTCAGCGGGGGACACCTCCGCCGCCGAACAAGAGGGGGAACGGGCGCTGACACCCGAGGGCAAAGGCGCGGAAGAGCGTCTAACTGCACAAATGCAAGACTATATGCGGGAACACCCAGAAGCCACAACACGAGGCGCTCTGATGCAATATATGACACGCACAACAAGGAGTTGGCTGCTATAAATAAGGCCGACACAAAGCTGACTGAACAAGCAGAGGTGCGGAAGCAGAGGGCTCTGATCGACGCCAAGCAGTCGCTAGGAAATAAACTAGCCACGGGCAAGCATCAGGCCACTCCAAAATCAGCCCTGCGCATCCTTCAGACCGACCAAGGTAGCACCACTGACCCAGACCACATCAAAAACATCATTTACGACTACTACAAGGAAAAGCTCTCAGCACCGCAAGGTAGGGTAAAAACTGGTATGTACCTCCCGAATGAAACCCCTAGAAACTATCCATGGACAAGCCAACGTGAATTTGCCAAATACAGCAGACTGCTAGACGGGGCTGCTCCTACCCAAAGGGAGTGGCTACACGATGCAATTGATGACGAGGTTGTCTTTGAGACATGCCTCAAAACTTTAGCAAAAGGAAAGGCGCCCGGGCCTGACAAGGTCCCAAACGAGATCCTACAAGCCTTGCCCGACGACGGCAAACAAGCAATGCACAACTTGATTAAAATCATGTGGGCGACCGGGCTCACCCCAAGCAGCTGGAAAAACAGTACCACAATATTGTTGTATAAACACAAAGGCACGCCACTGCTTCTTCAATACTACAGACGCATAGGCCTGGAAAGCACCATGTACAAACTCTGGACAAGAATGGTCACGGTAGCCATGGCGGATAGGGCTGAACGCCTGAGGATGTTGAGCAGCTCACAAGCAGGATTCCGAGGCAAGCGTACGACAGCACACCAGGTGGAGATGATGATAATGGCACTAGAGGATGCACACCTAACAAAACAAAACATATACCTCCTGCAAGCTGACATGACTGAGGCATTCGACACCATCTGCCACGATAAGTTGCTGATGATACTATACGACTTGGGCTTCCCCACAGACGCCATTGAGGTGGTGAAAGACCTCTACACTGGGGCAACCACCACAGTTCACACCCCGCACGGCCCGATAGATCCCCTAGAGTTCAACAGGGGCACCATACAAGGCGACAGTCTGTCTCCATTCTTGTTTGTAGTCTACTTGGAGCCGCTGTTGCGATGGTTGCGTGCCGGCAATAAAGGCTATATGGTTGGAGCGCTAGCTGGAGAAGGAAAAGATCACCAAGACCAATACCAAATCAGTGACGTTACGTACGCGGACGACGTCAACATCCTCACAGGAGGAGAGGACGGCCTGGCGAACATGAAGCATCAGGCCAGCAAGCTCAGCCACTATGCTGACTGGGGTGACCTGATTGTCAGCAACACTAAAACAACCGTTACAGGAGCACTGCACCAGACACACCCTGACTCTCCCCACCACGACAGCACGTTATCCATGCAGCTAAGGGCGATAAGGATACAGGAGAAAATCATTACGTACCACCCCCCAAAGGAGCCCTTTCGACACCTTGGCGTGTACCTCACAATGGATCTTAACTACACACACCAGTTCAAAATGACCTTGGAGAAAATGAGAAAGCAAGTACAATCCTTGCGATGGTCTTATGCAAGCGCTGGCCAACGCCGGCGCATCATAGAGACATGCATACGACCGGCCATCACATATGCATTCTGTGCTGCCCCATACACACTTGCAGAGTTGAAGAAATTAGACAGCCTGCTGACACGTGCGACCAAACAGGCGTACGGCTTGTCTATCGGTATGTCCACAGCTGCAGCACACCAAGATGTGCAAAAAGGCGGCCTTGGCTGCCACTCGCTAGAGGTGGAATACAACCTCATCTGCCACCAGAATCTGGTGCGCGCCTTGAATGACGAAGGGCCGAGAGGAGTCATAACCAGAGCCCTGTTCAAACTCCAAAAACTGGGTACAGACGCACTAAGCGCGGAGTACTTGCCGCATACAATGCGATATGGCCTACGGCTTAGGCAGCTTGCATCTCTCAGGAGATGCAAGACCCGCCTGTACTGCAAAGGCATAGCCCACGATAAACAACAAGACATGATCGCCCTGGCAACCACGCTCGATGCCGCGATGCCCGGGAGCACACGCTGGGACGCTAGGCTGGTGCAGGATCTTCAACTGCTGAGCTCCATTGGCATCACGGCTGTGGAGGACATGCTTACTCCTACACGCACGCATGTGGCACCGGCCAGCCACCTGCTGTGCATCGTGAGCCGCCGCAGAGTGCAGGCCAAGCACAAGAGCGCATGGAACAGAATCACCCACTACATGCATACCAATGCACCCCATACACACACCCAAGCCGTCCAAACAACAGACAAATGCACAAAAGACCGCGAGATACACCGAGATGTGTTGGAATGCCTGGAGAACATGTGGCCGGCCAACAAAACGGCCAAGCCCCGTACAATTCTGCACATATTATCCTCCCTACCAGCACAAAATGCAAAGCAGGCAGCGGCCGCCAGAGACGCATTGTGGCAGCACCCAGATTTCCCGCATGCGCACAAAAAGCCCAACAAGACTGCAGACATCAGAAATCAGCAAGTCGAAGTCAAACAAGTAGCAAACCCCAGGAGATACGAGACAGGGTACGCACAATACACAAAGGCTGTGAAACTCACGGGACAACGCCTGCTAGATACAATGCACGACCTGTACACCCTGTACTCACACACGGAGGACACAATTACAGCCGTCACGGGGATTACACACAACACAGCCCACAGTGGTAAAGGCAAGAAACGGCGTAAAAAGGGAGAAACTTATCAGCAATACGCGGTACAATGGGCCCCCGTGGTACAGCCATATTGGGTGGTGCAAGCGGCACTGGCGCTCAACTACAACATTAAAGGAGCGGTAGTAGCTGTTGCGCCAGAAAGCGAGCCCACCGTGGGGACATGCAGACCATGTGAATTCTGCAAGCAGCAGGTGGATCACGTAGAGCAAGACGTACACACATGCTCGGTGTGCTCCCGTGCCTATCATGCGGGGTGCCTCCCCCGCAGAAACGCTAAAAGGGGGGCACCCCATGCTTGCTCAAACACGTACACATGTGAAGAGTGCATAAAAGAAAACTACACCAAAGACACGCTACCAAAGGAGCTTCGTCTGGTAAAGGTGGAATGGGCCGAGGCGCTGGAGCCACGGCCAACCGTTGAAAAATCGGCCACCCGAGAAGCGCTCGCTCAGATGCTGCAACTCGAGAGAGAAAAGCTACGCCAGCGGGAAGAAGCTAAAGCAAGCACACAAGCAGCATCAGAAGCGCCCACATGGCAGCCCGGGATCAGAAGAGCCAGACCGAGTGCAGAAAGTGACGCCGACACCCAGGAGGCGTACCCGCCGATATCCCACCCACGGGACGACATGTATGACATCACAGTCGGACAGCCGTGTAGAAAGCAACTCGCTATCTACCCCCATCCAATCAACCCCCACACCGACATCAAGCCAACTGGAAAGTACGAGGTGTTCGTTAGGCAAGTCCTCACATACCACAAAGACAAAACGGAAGGATCACAGGTCACAGAATTGAAGGCATGCATATACCAGCCAGATGGCCGGTGCACGCACACACTCCCGGTAGACACCTCAGCTCAGCTATACCAACGTTTTGAGTACATGAAACAACACCACGCACGAGTGCTCAGCAAACTAGGAGCAGGAACGTTTGCAGAGGAACTCAACAAACTGATGTGCAGATACACAGACGGCACAGTATGTAGTGGCAAGGGAGAAAACACCTACATAATTGATACCAGAAACCAACGTTCAATACCGCTGGCAGTGCGCACTTCTCTCCATAACACAATGGGCGGCGCAAAAGAGCGGTTGGCCAGCCCGCTCGACGTCGCTGACAGCTGCGCGGAGTACTGGTCAGCACACAAACAAGACCAAGTGTTCGGGGCTCAGTTTGATGCGTATAAAACTCGATGGACCGGAGCCTCAACAGCCTGCCCAGACTTCACGGAGTCTCAAGCAGAAAAGGCGGCAACATGGGCGCTATACTCAGCATCGCAGGCGCAGACACCTACAATGACATTGCTACTGCTTCCATCATTCTCGCAGGCTGGTCAAGATGCCAACTACATGAAAGTCATGCAGGGCCGCCCCGACATGTGCAAGCAACTAGCAACCATTCCAAGCGGCCTCCTAAACCTTGAAAAAAGCCCCCTCGCGCCGGCATCACAGTCGCAACGTCTGAAGTGGAATATACACATCATTGCAGTGGGAAATGCGGAAGGGTACCGAAAGTATCTGCCGTATTGGAAGAGCTCCATCAATGGTGTTTGGCGGGAACGATTCCGGCGTGCGCTAGAGGCAGCCATAACGTCCGAAACACCGTCTCCGAATTGCACACCAAAAATCAGGATGCACGAAGAGCGTGCAACATGGTGGACACGCGAACCGGAAGTACAAGAAGCACCGGCAGAGCGCCCACCAGGGAAAGCAAACAGGTTCACAACCAGAATCACAAGTAAGTTTAGCAAACGGCCGTTGGACACAAAGAAAGGGCCCAAAACCCAAGACTTGGTCAACCTAACGGGCCAAAACACCAATGTGGCCGGAGCCCAGCCAAGGGCAGTTAGAGCCGCTAGAGACACCCTGATCAGTCTCCTCCCAACACCCCCTCAGCTCCGCTTCGACTGGAGAGACTTCATCTAACAGATGGCAGTGTACTGGCAGAAGACGCAAATATCTTCCCAGGCATCGGGGCGGCCGTGTACGTCCCGGCCCACCCGGGCAAGCACATTGAGGAGAGGACAATGGCCGTGGACTGCCGGTATGAAAGCCAACCTGGTAACCCAGCATGTGTCAACACCATCAACAGAGCAGAACTAGCGGCCATACAAATGGCAGTCAAGGTGGGGATTCAACACTGCGAGGAAACAGGTAACACCGACGTACACATTGCTACGGATAGCCTAACCTCCATGTACCAAGTCAAGAAGACCATCAATCGCCCTCAGGACATGAGGGAACACAGACACCTGCAACTACTGAAACACATAGTGGAAACGATTACTGAATCCACGTGCACGGTACACATCTGGAAGGTGAAGAGCCATGCTGGCATTGTGGGCAATGAAATGGCCGATACAACAGCTGTGGCCGTGTCCAAAGGCCTTGATGCAGCTGATCACGATGACTTTCATGAATATAAACACGCAAGCAACAACAGAGATGACATGTACTGGCTGTACAGGAAACCGAGATCATTCCTAATAAAGCAGCCGAAGCAATAGCCGCGGTTGCCGCTACTGCAGGAGAGGCCGAGGATCAGCCCGCCGACACTACCCTTTTCCCGGAACCCAACATGAAAGATTCCTTGAAAGCCCGCATTCACAGCATCTGCCACCTAGGACAATCCAACACAAATACAGTGTACCATGCCAGCTGGACAGACATGGTAAAAAAGATAGATCACCGATACAGTCATTTGTTCATGACCAGCACAACTGTAAAAAGCTACGTACGGAAACTCGTGCTACAATATCGATACGGACTGCTGCCGACATACAAACTTCTTAAACGCTACAAAAAGACGGAAACCAACCTCTGCCCGCTATGCGGCGAGGAGGACAGCGGTCACCACGCAATGAGCGGATGCCGCAAGCTACTGAAAAAAGCTACACTACGGCACAACGATGCTGGCAGCCTGATTGTCGAGGCGATTTACATGGGAGAAAAAGGCAGCCAACTCATAGCAGCTGACGTGGGCCTGAACAAACGTCGCCAGGCTCAAGGCAAGGATACCCTGGACATCACCCGCACCCTGTCAGATGCGGCGCTCCCGGCCAGCATACCAAAAACGGTCAGGACGAAGCTAGCAAAGCTCAGCATACCAGACGCTTTCCTCTACAAATTCGACCGCAAAAACCGCCGCAGAGAATACACTGTGATAGAGGTCAAGTACTGCAGAGACACCAAGCCAGAGGACCAAGAAGCCAGAGCCGTCAAGCAACACAAACAGTTGGTCAGCACACTTAAAGAGTATGACAAAAGTGCTAGAGTCAAGCACTGCACCCTTCTACTAGGAGTGGGGGGTACAATATACAAAGAATTTGGACAAACCCTATCCAATGATCTAGGAGTCAAAGGACGCCCGCTGGAAACCCTGTTGCGCAAACTGCACTTCAAGTCGGTGCAAGCAGTTGGCGAGATGTGGAAGCATAGAAGAGCACTGCTGCATAACAAACTCGGATCAAAGAAAGGACCGCCTACAGGCACCAATCGCACCAACTTCACCTCTGCCACTCAACACAGAAAAACAAAGAAATCTAGGAAATAACTCTTAGCCCCACGGGTACCATACCGGCCCCTCGGGACCGGTAGGGATGGTAGGGTGCGTGAAGGCGAATGAGGTTACCTCATCGTCACACACGCCCCCTTCCTGAACTTACGCGGGTGTTAAGTGTACACACATCACGCGTAGCTCATTCATTCATTCATGTTTGCCAGTGAGACATGGGCTTTGACTAAGCAACAGACAGAGCGCCTGGAGTGTGTACATTCTAGCTGCTTGCGGCAGCAGTTACACGTGCGGCTCTCTGATAGACACCGTCTGGTGAATATCAGGAAGCAGTGTGGCACAGTTAGCCTTGCAGAACACCTTGCGGCGGCTCGCCTGAGGTGGCTGGGGCATGTTGTGCGCATGGATGAGGGCAGGATCCCCCAAGTTGCTTTGTTTTCTTCATTGCATGGAGTTACGAAGCGGCCTAGGGGCCGGCCTCCAGTTCGGTGGCAGGATTGTGTACACAGCGACTTGCAGCGGCTGGGACTCCCTCATCAGATGGATGACCTGCGTGGTTACTGTCTTATGAGGGGCGCATGGCGTTCTATGGTCTACAGGGTTACACACCCTGAGGCCGTAGGGGCTCCCCTGCGGTTCTCCCGTTCCTCCTCCCACTACAGGCAGCAGCAGTCACTCATGAGACAGCAACGCCTACAGCAGATGTATCCGGTTTCTAGTGAGCCGTTTATGATTGCTGGTGTGGGCTGGCAGTGCCCTTGTGGGAGGATTCATCCCACGCGGGAGTGCACTGACGCTGTGGTCCAGCTCTGGGCCATCAGTGATTAGGGTTTGGGTATGATCATTGCATGAGAGATCTGTCAAGCGAGCGCTCTTGCGTTCAAGGTTTTGGCCGTATCTGGCCCTAGCTTGTGGGCCTGCGCCCACCGGTTAGGAACCACTGAAGGTGGTTTGGGAGCGGCTCCCCTTTTGTTTGGGTTGTCACTCTTGCTAGAAAAACGTGTAATTGATTGATTGATTGTTACCCTTTGTATGTGTGCCACGTTTGGTGGAGATTGGCTCGGTGGTTTGCAAGTTGTAAGCTTTTTGAGTTGTGGTGAGCAGTGCTAAGTGCATTCTGCCTCACCAAGTGGTGTAACCGCCACCTAGGCAACTCGTCTTTGCATTTCACAAAAGCCAAAGTTTCAACATGTTACCATTTGTATGTGTGCCAAGTTTGGTGGAGATTGGCTCGGTGGTTGCAAGTTGTAAGTTTTTTGAGTTGTGGTGAGCAGTGCTAAGTGCAGTCAGCCTCACCAGGTGGTGTAACCGCCACCTAGGCAGCTCGTTCACTGAGCATTTCACAAAAGCCAAAGTTTTCAACATGTTACCCTTTGTATGTGTGCCAATTTGGGTGGGGCTTGGCTTGGTGGTTTGCAAGTTATAAGCTTTTTCGGTTGTTGTGAGCAGTGCTAAGTGCATTCTGCCTCACCAACAGCTTATTTCTGACATGTGTATGTAGCAGGTTGGAGGCAATGGGGCTAACTATATGCTTCCTATGCATTCACCCTTGTCCCCTTTGACTTCCTCTGGCTTCCCCACATGTAAGGAAACATTTCCATATGCTGTGGTGGCAGGCTGCCCAGGGATTCTGGTTTCTCATATGCAGTCCTGAGCCAAGACATTGAATGATGCAAGCTCAACTCAGGTGGACATGTGCATGTGCATGGCATGACTGAGTGGAGGAAAACCACGACACTCACCTAGGTGCATGTCATGGTGTAGGAGTAGGGGGAAAGGAAGCTCTCTGTTGGAGTGGTGCCATAGACATAGGTCATTATTAAACCCTAAACCTAGAGTCCTTGTGTGGTTGCGCGTCTGTGAAGAAACTAGTCATACTGATGCATGGTGCATACTCGTTCATGTATGGCCCTACAAGTGGTTCAACCTGCTCTTTTGCTTCATTGACATGGCAGAACATGCAGCCAAATCCTGAGGTCCATCTGTGGGGGTACACCGGGCTTTCTTACAAGCGGTAGTCCTTGTGTGGTTGCGCGTATGTGAGAAAAAAACCAGTCATATTGAAGCATGGTGCATACTCGTGCATGTATGGCCCTACAAGGGGTTCAACCTGCGTCATTTGTTTTTTATACATGGCGGAACATGCAGCCAAATCCTGAAGGCCATCTATGGGGGTACACCGGGCTTTATAACAAGTGGTGGTCCTTGTGTGGTTGCACGTATGTGAAAAAACCAGTCATATTGAAGCATGGTGCATACTCGTGCATGTATGGCCCTACAAGTGGTTCAACCTTCGTCATATGATTTAAATACATGGCAGAACATGCAGCCCAAATCCTGAGGGCCATCTGTGGGGGTACACCGGGCTTTATGACAAGTGGTGGTCCTTGTGTGGTTGCGCATATGTGAAAAAACCAGTCATACTGATGCATGGTGCATACTCGTGCATGAATGGCCCTACAAGTGGTTCAACCTGTGTTGTTTGCTTCATATACATGGCAGAACATGCAGCCCAAGTCCTGAGGGCCATCTGTGGGGGTACACCGGGCTTTCTTACAAGCGGTAGTCCTTGTGTGAATGCGCGTATGTGGAAAAACCAGTCATATTGAAGCATGGTGCATACTCGTGCATGTATGGCCCTACAAGTGGTTCAACCTGCGTCATTTGCTTAACAGCGGAACATGCAGCCAAATCCTGAGGGCCATCTGTGGGGTTACACCGGGCTTTATGACAAGTGGTGGTGCTTGTGTGGTTGCGCGTACTTGAACAAACCAATCATACTGAAGCATGGTGCATACTCGTGCATGTATGGCCCTACAAGTGGTTCAACCTGCCAAGTGGTGTAACCGCCACCAAGGCAGCTCGTTCATTGAGCATTTCACAACAGCCAAAGTTTTCAACATGTTACCATTTGTATGTGTGCCAAGTTTGATGGAGATTGGCTCGGTGGTTTGCAAGTTACAAGCTTTTTGAGTTGTGGTGAGCAGTGCTAAGTGCAATCAGCCTCACCAGGTGGCGTAATCGCCACCCTGGCAACTCGTTCTTTGAACATTTCACAAAAGCCAAAGTTTTCAACATGTTACCCTTTGTATGTGTGCCAATTTTGGTGGAGATTGGCTCGCAGATTTGCAAGTTGTAAGCTTTTTGAGATGTGGTGAGCAGTGCTAAGTGCAGTTAGCCTCACCAAGTGGTGTAACCGCCACCTAGGCAACTCGTTCTTTGAACATTTCACAAAAGCCAAAGTTTTCAACATGTTACTTTTTGTATGTGTGCCAAGTTTGGTGGAGATTGGCTCGGTGGTTTGCAAGTTGTAAGCTTTTTGAGTTGTGGTGAGCAGTGCTTTGTAAGGAATATGATAGCTGTAGCACTAGTATGTGAGAGGAATGTTCCAGAAGGTTCTAGCAGTGTCCGGAAGCGTCTGCAATGACTTTGGAGTTCTAGAATGATCCGGAAGGATCTGGAAAGGTCCAGAAGATTCCGGAGGGATGCAAGTTCTCGAAGCTTCTAGTAGTTGGAGGAAGTATCTAGAAGTGTCATTCTAGACATTTCCTAACATCCTACTACTAACAGGGTGTATCAGCGAAGGCTATATAAGGGGGTGCCTTGTGCACACTCCTCAAGCTTAAGGGAGGCATACCAGTACAACAGTAGGACAACGCCTCCTCCTAGGAAGTCTTTAGAGATGTTTGTGGAATGTGGATGATTTGTAGGTGATGTGTTGATATGTATATCGTGTAGTAATGAACGGTGTTGTATGGTGACGGTGATGATTGATTGTTGTGTTTAGCAGCTCCTCCATGTACGTGGGAGGGAACTCCATTGTGATTGGTAACTACCTGGATCTTTCTGGCATCAGCTATGTCGTTCCAGAACTCTCCGGAAGGTTAGCCAGTCTAACAGCTTCTAGAAGGAGACATGTCGATCCTGTGCATACGGGTGTAGCCCAGGCGCATGCACGTCTGCATGCGCAGATGGAAGAGGCGTGAGCCGGCCGCCCCTTTCCCTCGCATTTTTGGTAGCTGAGACAGGCTGTCTTCTAGAAGCTTGTGGTGTTGTGTTGGTGCCAAGTTGGCTGGTGCGAGCGGTCAGGTACTTAGGATAGTATTGGGTGCGTCTTGTGAGTTATCGATGTAAGGGTGTTCTAGGATGTTCCATAGCCTTTGTTGTGACAGCTCGGCAGCAAGGCTTCTCCTATGAGAATGCATGCTTCCGGGATTGTCATCAGCATGCAGCCTATGTGCTGTCCTTGTACGCCAACATGTAGTGTGGAGTTTGATGAAGGACGCTGGAACACCGCCGTGTCTTTGTGTGACCTAACAAGCAGGCAATTGGCCCAACAACATTTGTGCACCGAGGTTGTGACGGGGAGTTTGTCTCGACCCTGCCAAGTCATCAGAAGGTGTGGCATGGTGGCTTGCATTTGAAAAGTTGATGCAGCTACAGTTGTGCGGTGACATTAGTAGTTACCATGGCAATGACAGCTGAACCAGCAACGTTGTCATCCTTGGCAGTGAGGTGGAGTGTGCATGTTGAGAGGCGTTGCCCCACATGCATACATGTAACGGTCAAGACAGTTTCAGACTGTATTGCTGGTATTGCTAACAACCATTGTGGTGTTTGTGGTGCCGACAGTGGATCTTATTGTGGCACATGCCAGGTCACATGACACGGAGTATAGAGGTTGCAATTGCCAGCACAACTTGGCGGTGAACCTTGTTGTTGCTGTTGTGCGACTTCTTGTCATGGTTTGCCCGGCCTACAGGGCGCAACTACAGCTTGGCGTTGACTTCTGTGAGCAGTGTCAAAGGTGGTTGTTGTATTGTATACCATGGTGTTATGGAATGCTTGTTGTGTCGATGTTGGCGGAGACACAACAACATGCTGCTCATGGTTTGCCCGGCCTTATTGGGCACAACGTTGTCATTAGTTGTTTCTGTGAACAGCTTGTTGGCACGTTGGTGTATCAGGTGTGCAGTCCCCTTGACTGCGAGGCTACGCCCGCAGTGCAAGGCGCGTTGCTGCCGCAACAAAGTTCGCATGTTGTATAGCTTATCTTTTCTGCCATTATAGCAACATGGACCCACCGTCTGTATGTGTGTGTTAGTTGGCAAGTGCTTCCTTGTGCTATATAGCATATATGTGGCCAAGCGGGAAAGCCTTGCCCAACACGTTTTGCTGTGGGTATGTTGCAAAATCTTCTTGCCTGCTGATTAATGTTATGTCGTCCTTGCTTCAAGGCCAATGTCAGTTGCAAAGTGGCGGCAGTTGATCAGCGTGGTAGGTGGGCTGATATGGGGATACGTGTGCGCTAAACGCCCTTTCGCAAGGCCTATGTCAGCGACAGGTTGTTTTCGCCATGTAAGCCTCATCAGATAGTGATGATGTGGTAGCACATGTGGCTACATGCGCAAAGTCAGTCAAGCATGTGGTACGCCAAGGATGGTTGTCCACATTGCGCTACATGTATGTTTGCTTCAGTCACAGTGAGATGACGAGGTCACCAATACCCCAGCTCACTTGGCTGATACAGGTAGTGGGCTCCTGATGAGCCGTGAGCAGGCCTAAGCGACCCGGGAAAAGCGCACGTGCGTCGGTGTGTAAAGGGTCCGCGCTGGAGGTATCGTTACATGGAGTTTTTGAACAACGTAGTGTGGCAAGGCTGTTCACAATGCTGAGAGTGGATTCAAGTTGTTGGACGACTACGGGCTGTTCTTCGCAGACACCTGCGTTGACAATTGGGTGAGAGTCCCATAGAGTCACTCAGGTTTGGCAAGATCTGCATGGCCGATGGTTCCTGCAAGGCCAATGTCGGCAGTGAACCTGTTGGCTGGACATGCCTAACGCCGCACTGAATTCCTACTCTAAGCACTACCTGTTTATGATGGTTTCAGGTGCGATGAGCAGTGAGCTGTCGACAGTGAGCCAGCCCGGAACCATGAGACAGATAAGGTGTTATGGTTTGGTACTTTTCTTTGGTGGGGGATTGTACCCATTGTGTATGACAGCAAGCAACGAGGACGTTGCTTGAAAAAGAAGAGGGGCATAATGTAAGGAATATGATAGCTGTAGCACTAGTATGTGAGAGGAATGTTCCAGAAGGTTCTAGCAGTGTCCGGAAGCGTCTGCAATGACTTTGGAGTTCTAGAATGATCCGGAAGGATCTGGAAAGGTCCAGAAGATTCCGGAGGGATGCAAGTTCTCGAAGGTTCTAGTAGTTGGAGGAAGTATCTAGAAGTGTCATTCTAGACATTTCCTAACATCCTACTACTAACAGGGTGTATCAGCGAAGGCTATATAAGGGGGTGCCTTGTGCACACTCCTCAAGCTTAAGGGAGGCATACCAGTACAACAGTAGGACAACGCCTCCTCCTAGGAAGTCTTTAGAGATGTTTGTGGAATGTGGATGATTTGTAGGTGATGTGTTGATATGTATATCGTGTAGTAATGAACGGTGTTGTATGGTGACGGTGATGATTGATTGTTGTGTTTAGCAGCTCCTCCATGTACGTGGGAGGGAACTCCATTGTGATTGGTAACTACCTGGATCTTTCTGGCATCAGCTATGTCGTTCCAGAACTCTCCGGAAGGTTAGCCAGTCTAACAGCTTCTAGAAGGAGACATGTCGATCCTGTGCATACGGGTGTAGCCCAGGCGCATGCACGTGTGCATGCGCAGATGGAAGAGGCGTGAGCCGGCCGCCCCTTTCCCTCGCAGCTTAGTGCAGTCAGTCTTACCAAGTGGTGTAACCGCCACCTAGGCAACTCGTTCTTTGAACATTTCACAAAAGCCAAAGTTTTCAACATGTTGCTCTTTGTATGTGTGCCAATTTTGGTGGAGATTGGCTTGGTGGTTTGCAAGTTATAAGCTTTTTGAGCTGTGGTGAGCAGTGCTAAGTGCATTCTGCCTCACCAGGTGGTGTAACCGCCACCTAGGCAACTCGTTCTTTGAACATTTCACAACAGCCAAAGTTTTTACATGTTACCCTTTGTATGTGTGCCAAGTTTGGTGGAGATTGGCTTGGTGGTTTGCAAGTTATAAGCTTTTTGAGCTGTGGTGAGCAGTGCTAAGTGCATTCTGCCTCACCAGGTGGTGTAACCGCCACCTAGGCAACTCGTTCTTTGAACATTTCACAACAGCCAAAGTTTTTACATGTTACCCTTTGTATGTGTGCCAAGTTTGGTGGAGATTGGCTTGGTGGTTTGCAAGTTATAAGCTTTTTGAGCTGTGGTGAGCAGTGCTAAGTGCATTCTGCCTCACCAGGTGGTGTAACCGCCACCTAGGCAGCTCGTTCTTTGAACATTTCACAAAAGCCAAAGTTTTTACATGTTACCCTTTGTATGTGTGCCAAGTTTGGTGGAGATTGGCTTGGTGGTTTGCAAGTTATAAGCTTTTTGAGCTGTGGTGAGCAGTGCTAAGTGCATTCTGCCTCACCAGGTGGTGTAACCGCCACCTAGGCAACTCGGTCTTTGAACATTTCACAAAAGCCAAAGTTTTTACATGTTACCCTTTGTATGTGTGCCAAGTTTGGTGGAGATTGGCTTGGTGGTTTGCAAGTTATAAGCTTTTTGAGCTGTGGTGAGCAGTGCTAAGTGCATTCTGCCTCACCAGGTGGTGTAACCGCCACCTGGCAACTCGGTCTTTGAACATTTCACAACAGCCAAAGTTTTTACATGTTACCCTTTGTATGTGTGCCAAGTTTGGTGGAGATTGGCTTGGTGGTTTGCAAGTTATAAGCTTTTTGAGCTGTGGTGAGCAGTGCTAAGTGCATTCTGCCTCACCAGGTGGTGTAACCGCCACCTAGGCAACTCGTTCTTTGAACATTTCACAACAGCCAAAGTTTTTACATGTTACCCTTTGTATGTGTGCCAAGTTTGGTGGAGATTGGCTTGGTGGTTTGCAAGTTATAAGCTTTTTGAGCTGTGGTGAGCAGTGCTAAGTGCATTCTGCCTCACCAGGTGGTGTAACCGCCACCTAGGCAACTCGGTCTTTGAACATTTCACAACAGCCAAAGTTTTTACATGTTACCCTTTGTATGTGTGCCAAGTTTGGTGGAGATTGGCTTGGTGGTTTGCAAGTTATAAGCTTTTTGAGCTGTGGTGAGCAGTGCTAAGTGCATTCTGCCTCACCAGGTGGTGTAACCGCCACCTAGGCAACTCGTTCTTTGAACATTTCACAACAGCCAAAGTTTTTACATGTTACCCTTTGTATGTGTGCCAAGTTTGGTGGAGATTGGCTTGGTGGTTTGCAAGTTATAAGCTTTTTGAGCTGTGGTGAGCAGTGCTAAGTGCATTCTGCCTCACCAGGTGGTGTAACCGCCACCTAGGCAACTCGTTCTTTGAACATTTCACAACAGCCAAAGTTTTTACATGTTACCCTTTGTATGTGTGCCAAGTTTGGTGGAGATTGGCTTGGTGGTTTGCAAGTTATAAGCTTTTTGAGCTGTGGTGAGCAGTGCTAAGTGCATTCTGCCTCACCAGGTGGTGTAACCGCCACCTAGGCAACTCGGTCTTTGAACATTTCACAACAGCCAAAGTTTTTACATGTTACCCTTTGTATGTGTGCCAAGTTTGGTGGAGATTGGCTTGGTGGTTTGCAAGTTATAAGCTTTTTGAGCTGTGGTGAGCAGTGCTAAGTGCATTCTGCCTCACCAGGTGGTGTAACCGCCACCTAGGCAACTCGTCTTTGAACATTTCACAACAGCCAAAGTTTTTACATGTTACCCTTTGTATGTGTGCCAAGTTTGGTGGAGATTGGCTTGGTGGTTTGCAAGTTATAAGCTTTTTGAGCTGTGGTGAGCAGTGCTAAGTGCATTCTGCCTCACCAGGTGGTGTAACCGCCACCTAGGCAACTCGGTCTTTGAACATTTCACAACAGCCAAAGTTTTTACATGTTACCCTTTGTATGTGTGCCAAGTTTGGTGGAGATTGGCTTGGTGGTTTGCAAGTTATAAGCTTTTTGAGCTGTGGTGAGCAGTGCTAAGTGCATTCTGCCTCACCAGGTGGTGTAACCGCCACCTAGGCAACTCGTTCTTTGAACATTTCACAACAGCCAAAGTTTTTACATGTTACCCTTTGTATGTGTGCCAAGTTTGGTGGAGATTGGCTTGGTGGTTTGCAAGTTATAAGCTTTTTGAGCTGTGGTGAGCAGTGCTAAGTGCATTCTGCCTCACCAGGTGGTGTAACCGCCACCTAGGCAACTCGGTCTTTGAACATTTCACAACAGCCAAAGTTTTTACATGTTACCCTTTGTATGTGTGCCAAGTTTGGTGGAGATTGGCTTGGTGGTTTGCAAGTTATAAGCTTTTTGAGCTGTGGTGAGCAGTGCTAAGTGCATTCTGCCTCACCAGGTGGTGTAACCGCCACCTAGGCAACTCGGTCTTTGAACATTTCACAAAAGCCAAAGTTTTTACATGTTACCCTTTGTATGTGTGCCAAGTTTGGTGGAGATTGGCTTGGTGGTTTGCAAGTTATAAGCTTTTTGAGCTGTGGTGAGCAGTGCTAAGTGCATTCTGCCTCACCAGGTGGTGTAACCGCCACCTAGGCAACTCGGTCTTTGAACATTTCACAACAGCCAAAGTTTTTACATGTTACCCTTTGTATGTGTGCCAAGTTTGGTGGAGATTGGCTTGGTGGTTTGCAAGTTATAAGCTTTTTGAGCTGTGGTGAGCAGTGCTAAGTGCATTCTGCCTCACCAGGTGGTGTAACCGCCACCTAGGCAACTCGTTCTTTGAACATTTCACAACAGCCAAAGTTTTTACATGTTACCCTTTGTATGTGTGCCAAGTTTGGTGGAGATTGGCTTGGTGGTTTGCAAGTTATAAGCTTTTTGAGCTGTGGTGAGCAGTGCTAAGTGCATTCTGCCTCACCAGGTGGTGTAACCGCCACCTAGGCAACTCGTCTTTGAACATTTCACAACAGCCAAAGTTTTTACATGTTACCCTTTGTATGTGTGCCAAGTTTGGTGGAGATTGGCTTGGTGGTTTGCAAGTTATAAGCTTTTTGAGCTGTGGTGAGCAGTGCTAAGTGCATTCTGCCTCACCAGGTGGTGTAACCGCCACCTAGGCAACTCGGTCTTTGAACATTTCACAACAGCCAAAGTTTTTACATGTTACCCTTTGTATGTGTGCCAAGTTTGGTGGAGATTGGCTTGGTGGTTTGCAAGTTATAAGCTTTTTGAGCTGTGGTGAGCAGTGCTAAGTGCATTCTGCCTCACCAGGTGGTGTAACCGCCACCTAGGCAACTCGTCTTTGAACATTTCACAACAGCCAAAGTTTTTACATGTTACCCTTTGTATGTGTGCCAAGTTTGGTGGAGATTGGCTTGGTGGTTTGCAAGTTATAAGCTTTTTGAGCTGTGGTGAGCAGTGCTAAGTGCATTCTGCCTCACCAGGTGGTGTAACCGCCACCTAGGCAACTCGTTCTTTGAACATTTCACAACAGCCAAAGTTTTTACATGTTACCCTTTGTATGTGTGCCAAGTTTGGTGGAGATTGGCTTGGTGGTTTGCAAGTTATAAGCTTTTTGAGCTGTGGTGAGCAGTGCTAAGTGCATTCTGCCTCACCAGGTGGTGTAACCGCCACCTAGGCAACTCGTTCTTTGAACATTTCACAAAAGCCAAAGTTTTTACATGTTACCCTTTGTATGTGTGCCAAGTTTGGTGGAGATTGGCTTGGTGGTTTGCAAGTTATAAGCTTTTTGAGCTGTGGTGAGCAGTGCTAAGTGCATTCTGCCTCACCAGGTGGTGTAACCGCCACCTAGGCAACTCGGTCTTTGAACATTTCACAACAGCCAAAGTTTTTACATGTTACCCTTTGTATGTGTGCCAAGTTTGGTGGAGATTGGCTTGGTGGTTTGCAAGTTATAAGCTTTTTGAGCTGTGGTGAGCAGTGCTAAGTGCATTCTGCCTCACCAGGTGGTGTAACCGCCACCTAGGCAACTCGTTCTTTGAACATTTCACAACAGCCAAAGTTTTTACATGTTACCCTTTGTATGTGTGCCAAGTTTGGTGGAGATTGGCTTGGTGGTTTGCAAGTTATAAGCTTTTTGAGCTGTGGTGAGCAGTGCTAAGTGCATTCTGCCTCACCAGGTGGTGTAACCGCCACCTAGGCAACTCGGTCTTTGAACATTTCACAAAGCCAAAGTTTTTACATGTTACCCTTTGTATGTGTGCCAAGTTTGGTGGAGATTGGCTTGGTGGTTTGCAAGTTATAAGCTTTTTGAGCTGTGGTGAGCAGTGCTAAGTGCATTCTGCCTCACCAGGTGGTGTAACCGCCACCTGGCAACTCGGTCTTTGAACATTTCACAACAGCCAAAGTTTTTACATGTTACCCTTTGTATGTGTGCCAAGTTTGGTGGAGATTGGCTTGGTGGTTTGCAAGTTATAAGCTTTTTGAGCTGTGGTGAGCAGTGCTAAGTGCATTCTGCCTCACCAGGTGGTGTAACCGCCACCTAGGCAACTCGTTCTTTGAACATTTCACAACAGCCAAAGTTTTTACATGTTACCCTTTGTATGTGTGCCAAGTTTGGTGGAGATTGGCTTGGTGGTTTGCAAGTTATAAGCTTTTTGAGCTGTGGTGAGCAGTGCTAAGTGCATTCTGCCTCACCAGGTGGTGTAACCGCCACCTAGGCAACTCGGTCTTTGAACATTTCACAACAGCCAAAGTTTTTACATGTTACCCTTTGTATGTGTGCCAAGTTTGGTGGAGATTGGCTTGGTGGTTTGCAAGTTATAAGCTTTTTGAGCTGTGGTGAGCAGTGCTAAGTGCATTCTGCCTCACCAGGTGGTGTAACCGCCACCTAGGCAACTCGTTCTTTGAACATTTCACAAAAGCCAAAGTTTTTACATGTTACCCTTTGTATGTGTGCCAAGTTTGGTGGAGATTGGCTTG
>JACERP010001146.1:0-26913 GCA_014080715.1 Scenedesmus sp. NREL 46B-D3 | reverse complement strand
CAGCAGCATCAGCAACCCTTTGCAGGGCCCGGTGTTCCCGGAGGGCTTGCATGCACGGAAGATGCTGCTGCTGCAGCAGCGGCAGCACCAGACGGCAGCAGCACCAGCAGCATATGGTTACTCTGGGGCTGCTGCAGACATCTTGCCGCCTGCCAAGCGGCACAGGCTGAGCAACAGCGCGCTGCTGCTGCTGCTGCTGCTGCTGCTGCTGCTGCTGCTGCTCTGTTGGGTCTGCGGACCCTGTGGAGTTTGAGCAGCAGTTCAACCCGCAGCAGCAGCAGCAGCAGCATGGCCTTGCCAGCATGCCATCTTGGTTTGCTGCTGGCTTGGCAGATGCAGGGGCAGCCGCAGGATCAGGTGCTGCCTCACCTCCAGCTGGAGCTGCAGAGGACACGTGCCAGGGCACATGGAGCTGCAGCTGCTAGATGAGCAGCTGATAACGCAGCACAGCGTGTCACCCTGCTCTGTCAGGCTGCCCAGGGCCTCCCTGGGGTTGCTGGGGCAGGTGCCTGTGCAGCAACAGGACAGGTCACTGCTGCAGCAGCCGCTGAGTGTGCAGGAAGCAGCCAGGTGGTCCGGGAGCAGCGGGAGGGTGGATGGGGCATGCAGCAGGGCACGGGTGCTGACGTGTCACCTGGCAGTGCTGCTGGTGCGGGTGCGGCTTCAAAGCTGGAGATGGGCTAGCCCAGCTTGCTGGGAGAGGCAGCGCCGGGGGCCCATTAACCATACAGGCAGCCTGTGTCAGCTGATGTGCTGGCTGTGGGAGGTGGTGCCTGTTGGCACTGCAGCACGCGCTGCATGGCTGGAGTTTCCACTGCAGGGATCGTTGTATGAGTGAGACGGGTATGTACCCATATACGTGGTGGTTGCAGGCGACCAGCAGTCTTTTGTGCTGGCAGGCGCTGTGACAGCCTGACCGCTAGGCAAGCTGCATCATTTGTACAACACACAAAGCATTGCATAATTATACCTTGTAAGGTGGCAGCAGGGCTGTTGAAAGGGCATGGATGCACCTGTGACAACGGACCAGGACGCCCAGGGTGGGCTTGGTTGCTAGTACAACAGCTTGTGTGGCAAGGCAATGGTATGGCGCAGAGCAGGCCAAGGCCTGGCTGGTATGTCTGCCAGCGCTGGCCTGCCAGCGCCACAGCTTGCAAGGCTCATGTACGCCCACGTCACCTGCCTGCTGTTGCAACGTGGGCCAGTGCAGCAAGTAGGCTGCGCAGGTGCTTTGCGCAGAGCTGCCGCGGTGCGTTCCGTGTTTGGACCCAGAGCCTGCGCTGCAATGCGAACCAAGCATGGCATGTTTTCACAGGCAGAGGATCAGCATTCGAGGGATCCAGCAAGATTGACACCTTCTCCTACAGTGTGTTGCAGGGTGGGATGCAGCAGCAGCTGCTGCTGTTTGCTGAGGGAGCAATAAACGGTTTGCAGGCAAGTGCAGCCTTGCAGTAGTGTTGCGTGGCTGCTCATTTCTTGACATGCATGCACCTTAAAGTGGCCAGCTCTGGCAGGCCTGGTGCTTCCATCTGACACCAACGTTTTGTGATAAGACAGAGCCCAACTCCACCCACAGTTGGGAGAAGTATGAGAGGTTTTTTACTTGCAGCAGACGCCTTATCCGCTATTCGGTACGCTGCGCCATGTACTGTATGTATTGTATGCGTAATCTTGATGCAACGGGCTGTATCTGTGACTGTTCACCGCGCATGTTATGGCTGCCGTTGGCGTGTTGGACTGCAAGAAGGCCTGCCAGCATGTATGTTGGGCGGCGGTGTTGTGCAGTACCTTGGCGGACATGTTTTGCGCATGTCACAGCCGAATCTGCATACAGTGTGAATGTGGATGAGCAGCGTCCCAATGTTCTGCTAGCCCTCATTCTTTGCTGCTGTTTAGTGGGAGAGGTGGTGTTTGACCACCAGCCGTTGCCGAGAACGCACATCACAACTCAAAGCTGCCCAAGCTCCTTAAAGCAGTTCCTACGTTGTCTCCTATTGTTGTGCGTATCCAAGCTCCGATGATCGTCAACACCTGTGGCACAAGCAGCCACTGGCAGCCTGGTTGTGTGAAGCAGCGCCTATCATGCCTCGCCCTGCCAGAGCAGTCACTGTCTTTTATGGCGTGGTGGGTGTTTGCCAGGCTGTCTTGCTTGTAGCATCAGTGGCATATGCTTGTCTTTTGCCATTACATGCACGCATGTAGCTGTCGTATGCCGGGGTTGAACTGTTAGTGGGCTTGTTGATTCGGTGGGAGGGTGTCGTCTACCTGTCTGTGGCCATCTTCTGTGGCCCACGTCCTGGTGTTGCCCACGTTCTGGTGGCAGTGATGGGCGCCGACACTGCACCTTGCTGTCTCAGCTCAGCGGCACTGCTCTGTTGACCATCATTCAGGCCAAGCATTGTCACGAGCCGCCGCGGCTGCATTGCACTAGCTCGTGTCGAGCACTGACGGAGTCGCGCCTGTGCCAAGTTGATGGCCATTGCTGCAGCTCAGAGCGCGCCGTGTTGCATGCAGCACCCACTTTGGGACAGCCCCATAAGGGCACTTTACTAGTAGCCATGAACTCTGCTCTGCAAGTTGTGCTGGTCATGATGGCGTCTGCTGTGACAGTGCCCCTGCACAACCCTGCCATACTGTGTGTCGTGTTGTGGCAGGACTTTGTATGACGGCTTTAAATAACCATTCCAGACACGAGTCTGCCCTGACAAGGCATCAATTTCTTGAGCTGTATGGCAGTTTCAAACTTTTGTCGTTGGAAGTACTTGTTTGATACATTCATCCAGCTGGTCACCAGTGGTGCCCAATTTTACTCACGTACTATGCTACAGTCTTTGGAAGACTCAATCCCTGCCAGAAGCTCTGTCGCTGCACGCATTAGTGCATGGCGGGTTGGTGTGCTTGGTGTTCATTTGGTGAAGCACACTGGAGCTGCGTATTGGTGGAAGGTGTATTGTGCCTTTGCAGTCCTGCCGCACAAATGTCAGGCCACACTTGTGCTTGCGTGCGAAGTGGGTGGTGGGCAGTGGGAAGTCAAACATTATATTACCTTACATGTTTCAGCAAGGAGTGGGAACCCCGGTTTGGATCGGATGGAGAGAAAGGCTCACAAGAGATTCTCAGTGTGTGGGAGGGTGGAGCTTCCACAGCGGCTGTGGGGCATATATGCAGTGCTGTGTCTTTAAAAATGTTGTATGCTAGTGCAGTGTACTTTTAAGCTCGTCAACATCATGCATTTATCCGTGTAATCTTGCTGTTCTTCAGAATCAACTTTAACAACCTTTTTGTTCTCCTAGGTTGTGCAGTGGACTGCCTGATACCAGTGTGTGCAGGACATAGGCCTACTGCACCCAAAGCAGTGCCCATGGCACATTGTGAGGGCTGGTGACCACTTGCATCTGGTACTTGCTACGTGTCTACTTTACAGACACGTAGCACATGTGCGTTCCAGCACCAGGCGTCATTTACAGTCACTGTACCCGGGGTGCATGCAGCAGAGCTTGCATGCGGGAGGGTGGCAGGCTGTGGGACACTCCGAGTTCAAGGTTTGCATGCATGCAGTGCTGTATCCTATTACAATGTCAGCCATGCTGCCTGTGCAGCTCTAGCCAGCCTGGACTGTGTCCATAGCATCAGGCAAGCAGAAGCTAGGCTAGCCCAGCCCTCACAATGCACACAGTGCTGCTTATTCTTCACACAGTGCCTGCCAATGTCTTCAGCAATGCGGATGGTATCACAGCTATACTTGTCGTACGGTGGTTGCTGCAATGCCGGCAGCGCCTGTGTTTAGGACTTCAGGACACAACGCAGAGCACAAGGAACAACATAGCTACTCTTGCTGTGCTTGCTGCTATCAGCACTGAGTCCTGCTGCTTATGTACAACACAGCACACATTGCGATGCACAGAGCATAATGCAGCAAAATGCCGTGCAGGCTGGCCTGCAAACCCCAGCACCTACTAGGCGCCAGGCCGGCTGGGAGCTCTCAGCCTTACGGCCAGTACACAACAAGGGGCAACCTCGAGCCTGGATCCCAAGCAGTGCAGCAGCTGCTGCTAAGCAGCCAAGCTGGCGCTGACGCTGCCAGACTCATACTGCCACCGCTGGTTTGACTCGCACAGCTGCAGCTTGGAAGTCTGCACACCACAAGGAAGCTGCTGCAAGCACAATATCAAAACAACGCTGCAGTGCAACGAGGAGCAGATAACACTGCTGGTATACTCAGTCAGCTGTGCAGTTTGTACAAAGTATGCAACAATATAAAACCGAAATCACTTTGTGTGCAAGCACCACATCAGCCACATGTGGTGTTTACTAAACCACACATGTACATGTACAGCACTGCATGCATGCCAATGAGTGGTGTGAACATGCCAGCCATGTACCCGCCAGCCTGCATGCTGGGGCCAGCATCGTGTCCACCAGGTTCCAAGTGACCGTTGTTGGTACATATACTCTTGCACTCGCAGCATTCAGAGTTGGTTCTGCCACAGCAGGTAGCAAACCAACGTAAGCATTCCCAGCTGGCAGGGCATAGCAGTACAGCAGCTCGCCCTTGCTATGAAAAGCACCGACAAACATGCATCAGCAGGTGAATACAATGCGTGCTGCACAGACCAGTGCCCGCCAGCAGCCACAATCTCATCCGACACAACGGGGGCCAACGGGCGCGATTACTGTTTGATCTTTCCCACATTGCATATGTGCTGGAGGACCTTGGGCTAGTCGGCTTCCCCCTCAAGTGTTATGGGCAGTGAAGCACAACTCTTGCGCCTGGCACTTCCACTGACCTCCCATCTTGCTGCCTACCACTGCACGCCTGCGTGAGGTTTTGGCTGCAGCAAATCTATGTATCAGCTGCTGCTCAGTACTGTCCTCTTCCAAAGCTGAATACATAATGAACAGCCCCGCCTTCACCCAACCAGAAGGCTCAAACTGATCCTCCTCATAAAATTTCACCAGTCCCTGGCATCCCCACCTTGCTGATTGACTGCTGCTGCTGCAGCTGCTGGTTGTTATACATCAAGTTAGTTGATTTCGGTCAAGTGTTCCCCGGGAGGGTTCAGGGCGGCGGCATGCACAGGCAGCGCAAAGATGCTCACCCGCTGGTCGTGGTCGACACAGCGGAAGGGCTGGTCCTTCTTGGCCTTGTCGCTGGCGATGACGAGGCGCACATCGTCAAGCCACTGCACGCCCTCAACATTGCAGAAGATCATCTGCACACAGGCGGACAGCGCGGCGGGCACCACCGTGACAGGGGTAGACACGATAGCTATCATTAAGGATAGACCATGCCATTTGTGTGGTGCAAGCAATGACTAGGTTGCCAGCCAGGTGTGTGTTGGTGTTGAGCAGGACTGACGCCTGCTGCAATACCTCTTGACACGTTGCTACATACAGCGTGGGTCGCCTCAGTATGGAAAGGCTGCTGCCTCAGCCACTGCTGCAAGGCCCCACAGTGCTCAACACACGCAGCCAATGCCAGTGCGGCAGCAGCAGCAGCAGCGGCAGCAGCAGCGGCGGCGGCTGCTGCTCACATCGCAGTGGTTGTCGCGGGGGAAGTGGTACACGGCCCCTCCGAGGTGAACTCCAGCGCCTCAAAGTCGAAGCTGCCCACCCACATGGCACTGCTCTCCTGGCTCACCACCGCAGCCTGCAGCGGCGGCAGCAGCAGTAGCAGCAGCGGTTGCGGCGGCAGCAGCAGCAGCAGCAGCAGCAGCAGCAACAGCAGCAGCAGCAGCAGCAGCGACAGAGGAGGCACATGGGGAGGACGGAAGCTGGTGCGCCAGCCGTGGGATGAGGCGAGAGGTTGTGTATTGTGAGACAAGGGGGCTCGAAGAACATTCTTGTTGCCTGCTGTCTTTGGCAGTCTACCAAGCGATTGATCACATACAAGGTTGCAATAAACTCAACACCAGTAGCAGCCGCAGCCGTACCGAAGGGTAACCCATGATTGCACAAAATGGTTGGTGCTGCTGCTGGTGTGCATCTTCTCTGTTCTGTCGCCCCACTGAAGGCCATGCCAACGCAGTTGGGCATGTACGCAGCCAGTGTCACAACACAGCTGTCAGAAGCTGGTGAAAAGGTTGAATGCCTGCCTGCCTGCCTGCCTGTCTGGCAAGTTGTGCCTGCAACTTGTGTTGTGCATGTGCCGCACCTTGTTGCCCCTGAAGGCCATGCCGCTGTAATCCACAAAGTTTGCTGCTGGCGGGATGGGCACCTCCTTGACCACGTCCCAGCCGCACGCTCCGTCGCCAGCCTGGCCATTGAACTGCAGCACGGCGCAGGCCCACGCAGCAGACATGAAGAGTGTTGACTCAACACATGTTGAGTGAGGCACAGACGGCAGCAATGCTTGACGGCTCTGTGTAATCTGAAGGACTGCAGGCCCTTGGAGCAGGCCGGGCACAACGGCAGCTGCGACGCCGAAGCATGCAGCCGCCTGGCACTGCAGCAGCCGCTCCACGCACGCATCACAGCTGCACACGCAGGTGCCTGCGGGCGCGCCAAGACGTGCTGCCGAGGCGTTCTGGACGTTGGCTGACGAATGTAGCTTAGGCAAGGATCACTGGGGTGACGTGGCCTGGGGGTGACGCTGTTGCTGCACATATGTGACGGCCCTGTTGCCCACCTGCGACACGATGATGCGGCCGTTGCCCGTCGTCCGGCCCTCTGCACCGCCAGAACAGAAGTTGCCTGCAGCAGGGCGCGGGCAGGTTGCACAGAAAGAGCGCGCATGCTGTGGCAGCATACCAAGGACGCGCCAGCAGCAACTTGACGGAGCAGCAGCACCTGAGCAGCTCAGCGCTAGGCGCAGCAGGGGAACCAATTCATTCAACAGTGCACCACTACAGTATCGGTCCAAGGATACACACGTTGAAGCACGCTTTTGCCCTCCGTACGTAACTTACACTGGATATCTTGAAGATGTAACACGTTGTGTGACATACCTTCACACAGCCCCAGCAGGTACTTGTGGCCATGAACATCCTCATGGTAGTGCAACCCCTCAAAGCTGCGTCAGCAGCAGCAGCAGCAGCAGCAGCAGCAGCACACCACGTGACACGTCACATGTCAGGTGACATACCAGATGTGGCGGTCCAAACGGCTTCACAAGTGCAGCCCCATAGAGGGCAAGGAGAGCAGCCGGAACAAGCAGCAGCCCTCACCATAAGCAGCAGGCGTGGCCTCAGGGCAGCCAGGGTGGCCAGCCCTGAGCAGGGCGTTGCTCACCCCTTGTTTTCATACTTGAACTCGTAGTGCACAGGGCAGCGTTGGATGGTGGTGTAGGTGGTGCCATCGTCACTCAAGGCTATCTCCTACAGGTCCGCGGGCGCCGCCGTAGCAGCAGCAGCAGCAGCAGCAGCAGCAGCAGTAGCAGCAGCAGCAGCAGCAGCAGCAGCAGCAGAAAAGAGTTCTGAACCTGACACGAGGTCGCTGGCACTGTTGTGTTCTCCACTAGCATGTCACCGACAAAGCTGAGCCGCAAACCGTGCCTGGTTGATGATGTGCAGCTGCCTGCTGCCAGATGTTGCATGCTGTGGCTGCGCACAGCAGCACAGGTGCCTTGGGCTTTACACAGTCGATCAGTGCGCACTCTGCGTCCACGACATCAGCGACGGCCACAGACGCCAGCACGCAGTTCCAGCGAGCACCAACTCTGACGTGGATGTGGTGAACATAGTGACCTTCAGGTGTGAGCTACGCTATGCTCAGTGCCGCATACGCAGCAACATGCATAGCTGCATTTTCGCGGATGGCACGTAAGCAGCTCAACAGGACCAGTGCGCCTCCTGACTAGCAAGCGGTGCAGCCAAGGACACATCGGCAGCTGGCTGCGCTCACGTGGGTGTAGGGCTCCAAGGCGTGTGCTGCATCATTGTAGATCTCCTCGACAGCAAAGAAGCGCCCGGTGGACTTGACATACGTGAGGCCCTCAAACTGGCTGTCCTTGCCAATCTCACCCACCAGCAGGTCGCGCTGGTCCCTGCAGCAGTGCAGCAGCAGCAGCAGGAGCAGCTAGGACAACTGAGGCAAGGGAGAGTCATTTGGGGGGCAGGGTATCCAAAAAAGCAAACTGGCGGATCAGCCAGGTCGCAGCCGGTCAGCGCACAGTGTGCTGCCAGATTCCGTCTGCTGCCTGCCTGTCGCTGCCACACACGAGCTCGCATGCACGCGCAGCATACAGGCCCGTCACCCAGTGCCCCGCCGCCCGACCCGCCCAGCCACGGCACTCTTGACAGCAGCCTGTGCTGGTCTAGCCGACTTCTACCAGCCGGCATGTCGTCAGCAAGGGCTCAAAAGGCGACACAGCTGGCCATGCTGGCGCTCACCAGCACCAGCTACCTCACCTGAACTCAAACTGCTCGTCGACGCGGCCGATGGCCAGCAGGTTGTCAAACACGATCCACAGCCAGTCCCGGCCGCCGTGTGGCGCCACGGTCATGCCGCTGGCCTCAAACCTGCACAGGCGTGCATCAAAAATTCTAACGCAGCACCACAAGCAGGAGTTCATTTCTCACCACGCCAGCTGCGCAGTGCGAGCGCTGGGTGGGGTGCTTGAAACGTGTCTGGGCAAGTGCCGCTTGCAGGGAACGGGCGCAGCAGTGTGTTGGACAGACTCAGTGAGCACGTATACCTGCAGAGGCTACTGCATTGGTGGTGTGTGCAGAACGCTGATGCATGCCATCACCTGCAAAGCAACGGTCTTTCTGCCAGACATATTACGTAACAGCAAACCATGTGCGCCGTTGAGCATTGCTGGCCGGAGCACATTGCCATTCTTTTTGTCAAAGATGCCTGAAGACCCAAGTGTGCTGCCGCATGTGCCCCCCTGTGCACTGCAGCTGCTGCTGGTCTTTCCAAATGCAACTGCAGCCTAGTACACGGGCTGCTGCTTACATGTTCATCTGGTGTTATGAGTCGCCTGCTTACTTGAGTCGCTTCCAATGCGCATGGCACGTCTACTGCGCTTGGCACGTTATCACAGCTAGGCGTAAAAGCTATAGCACTTGTTACATAACGACATTGCAGCATACAAGGCTCACTTCGTCTGCCCTTTGATGTCACCAAAGAGCCCGATGAGAGGCATCTCCTTGATCCTCGTCAGCATGGACTTGCGGAAGTCAAGAGTGTCACATTCTGTGCCCTTGGGCCGTCTTTGCAGCATTTGCTGCACAAATGAGGGCAGGTACGAGCTGCACGATTGAGCAGTCAAAGTGAGGCAGCAGTACAGGCAGCGCATGTGGGTGCAGCTCTTGCTGGTCACTTTGCAGCAGCATTTTCAAAAAAGGGAGCAGCACTGCCCGCAGCACCATGCTGATATGTCTATCTTCAAAAAGTGGGCCACTGGTACCAGCAGGATGAGTCCCAATAGCTGCTGCTGTTGGGCAGAAGCCACACACCCTGAGCAGCAGCTGGTCGCAGCAGACAGAGTGCTGCATTGATTGCAGTGCCCGCAGGGGTGCGCACCCAAGCTGATCATTGCGTTTCGGTTATACCCATTTAACGTCAAGCGCTCCACTATCAATGCTTACACGGCACAGCGAACGGAATGCTCACCTACGCCCCCGCCCGTTGGCACTGGAGCTTGCACCCTCAGGCGCCGCACGCCCCTCACATACACCGATGCCACTGATCAGGAGGACTAGGACCGAAACATGCAGCACACAGATAACCCTGCGGCGCTCCATCACGGACAAGCGTGCTGGTTGAGTCAGCCTGGGGTGATCTTGGATCATTGATCTGTGTCAAAGAGCAACCCAGGCACGGCTACAGCACGACTCAACAGAAATCCAGCAAGTCGAAACCCTACGAGCGTGGCAAGAAACCCTAATGGTTGTGTCACCTTGTCCAAACCTCTCACGGGTATTTGTACCGCCCACGTGATCGGGCCGTCACACGCAGAGAAGCACGGGTGGCAGGACGCACCTCATTATCTTGCACTTTGCAGCCGTGGCCAGATTACTCCGGGTAGGCTATCGTGAAGCATGGCTACAGCAGCAACCTGGGGCAACGTGTCACTTGGTCCACCCACGCGGACCATTTGCACTCGCATAGCAAGGCAATGGAAAGTAATGGACAAACCCAACACGTCACAGTGTTCACGTGATATACAAGCAGCCCTAATACGCAATCAAAGCAACCTGACATCGCATGCTGTGCACCCTTCTCAATCGAGGGGGCATCCTCACACAGCAGCCCTTCAAAGCAACATGCAGTAGTCCTATACACTGCCATCATCAGCCTGGACTGGCTCCGCACCCAACCCACACGTGTGTGCACATCATTCAGCAAGCTGCTGGAGGGTGGCCAGTGCTCTGTGTGCGCATCAACGCTCCATGCGCCACAGCCAACGCACTAGTAGTCAATGCTGTGAGACTCCACAGCCTCTACCTTTGCTTCCTGGACGTGGAAGGGCTAGTGCCCTGGACGCGGCTCCATTGGCCTCACAGTTTCACAGTTTGGATCCTCAACATGCTTCATATTCATCAGTACAACCAGCGGCGCGGTACAGTGGGTAGAGCCAGCTTTGCTTACATGCGCAGCCTCGCATGCAGGGGTAGGGTGACACTGCTTGCTTGCTTGCTTTTTGCTCCTGGGTTAGAGTGCTTCTTCTTCTTCACAGACTGTCGCCACATGGTGTTTGCTAAGCAAGATGACTGTGCTAGAACCAGCCAGCTAGCGCCACCCTTGAAACAGCACAGACGCCACATTTATACATGCTCTGTACGGAACGGTGCCGCAAAACCTCAGCACATACTACCATGTACTAGGCAGTACAGCACATCTGATGTCATATGACAATCACAAGTGATGCCCGCATGCCAAAAAGACATGACATGCTGTTGCCTGTGCGTACAGTCGCACAGAACATCAGTACACTTTCTAATACCAAATACCAAATACCAAAGTAGGGCCCCAGGCCCACCCACTAAGGAGCCAAACAAGGCTCATGGGGTCCCACAACAGCCAAGGAGTAATAATCTAACCAACTAATCCGAAGCCTCAACAAGTTCTGAAGATTCTGTCTCTGACGCACTTGTGTCACTTGGGAGCACAGCATGCGCCATAGCCGGATCATTTCTAACCAGGAGACAATAGTAGATGAAAGCAGCAACACTACTCTGCCTCTGCTGCATAAAGTCAGCCATAACACCGTCCACGAGGGCTGACCGCAGCAGCTGGGCTCTGCCACCCTCCAAAATCAGCAAATAGCCGCCGCAAGTAGCTGCCTTTCATGCGCTTTGCATCTTGCTGCATGCCCTGCAGACATGGACCATTGCAGGATGCCAGCAACAGCTCAAGGCATCACACCAATGACAGGCATACACAGGAACTCTCAGCACCTGCTTTGACAACACCAAATTGTGCTGCAAGCAGTGCCACCTGTTGCCATGCGCCACTTACATGAACAACTTGAATGATTTGGGGGTGGGATCACGTACAGCAACATGTTTGTTGCCATGGATATAGGGGACATACCTGCAGGACTAGTGTAGACGCAACTGTGTTATTTTGAGGTACGGCACTGCCACGTGCCTGCGTTTCAACACGGGCCTATTCCTGTTCCTAGTGATGTATATAGGCAGCTGACATCGGCACAGGCACTGACAGACACCCCATCAACTGCACCCGCATCAGCTGCCTGTAAAACACAAACCAGCTGTGAGTGGTCGAATGTCAATGGATGATCTTGCTGCGCAACGTCGCTTGCAGCTGCGGCTCATACACCACACACAAGCCCTGACCAGCTGCACATCTGCGCCTGCATGTCTGTGTGTTACGCGCGTCTAGGTGGTGCGAGAGCCTGCAGAATACACCTGTACCAGACCGGCCTACAAATCGCAAAATCTTGCAGGCACAACACTGTGCTGTTGCAACTGCCCTGATACTGGGGGCACACATGACATACTGGCAAAGCTCACCCCAGGCGCGACAGGTCTGAACACGCCTGCCTACACCAGCAACGCCGCAGGCCTGGCGTGCAACACGCACGTGCTGCAGATGGGGATGCCAGGGCAGACAGCAGCACACCTACCTCATCCCCGAAACACCATGCTCCTGGCATGCATCATCTCTGTGCACTGAATGTCTGCGCTGTTGTGGCTGGGGATGCCAGCGCAGACAGCAGCACACTGGGGTGCAGCACAAAGCGCGGCACAGAAGTAGTCACCCACTTCTACTGTCATTCATTGGCCAGTTGACATGCCCATAACATGCTGCAGCAGCTTGACAGATGCGAGCAGGTGGCGCCAATCACGCATCATCGCCCCACCCCAGCAGCACCTGCAGCAGTGCCAGGTCATCCTTGTGGGACCCCAGCGCCTGGCTGCTGCCAGCCGCAGCAGCAGCAGGCTGTACTGCACCACACACCTGTCCTTGCCCTGCCGGCACTGCTGCAGCAGCGTACACCCCACCAGCGGCTGCTGTTGTCGATGCAGGCGGCAGCTGCTGGCCGATGTATGGCAGCTCCTGCTGCAGATGTGGCATGCTGCTGCAGTCGCTGCTGCTGGGCTGCACAGCACTGCCTGCTGCACCTCCGCCTGCACCTGCTGCGTCCCAGCAGCCGCCGGCTCCTGTGCCAGGCTGCTGCTGCTGCTGCTGCAGCTCCAACCCAGCGCGCACCTGCTGGTGCTCAACCTCCAACTGCTGCAGCTGATGCAGCTTCCCTCGCGGCGAGTGGACGCCAGTCGCAGCTCCTCTGGCCACACCTTGCTGCTGCTGCCGCTGCTGCTGCTGCTGCTGCTGCTGAGCCATCAGGTTGACTGGGCCGGGGGTGTCAAGCTGCAGCGCCTCTCCTAGCAGCCAGCCAGCTGCGTCTTCCATGTCATCACCAACCGACAGAGGCGCAACATTGCCAAACGCGGCCGCAGCAGCGGCAGCAGTTGTAACCTGCTGCAGCTGCTCCCGCTGCTGCTGACGCTGGTCACTCTTCCTCAAGTCACACGCATCAGCAGTTCTTTGCGGGGCTGCAGCGGGTGCTGCTGTTGCACCATGTCCTGCTGCTTTCTTGCTTTGCTCTTTGATGGGCGGCGCAACAACTGCAGCAGCAGCAGCACCTGCGCTGCTCTGCATGCTGCTGCCAGCAGTCAATGGCGCCGTTGCTGCTGCTGCTGTGCCAGCAACATCAGGAGGGCTGCCGCACATGCTAGCGCTCTGCATCCCTGCCTGCGGTGCCCAAGCAGGGGCCACCGCTGCGGATGCAGCTGCGTTCCATGCAGCAGCAGCTGCACCAGCACCAACATACACATCTTGCCTCACACACGCTGCTGATGCTGCTGCAGGCCTGGCAGCACAGCCGCCGCTACCCTGGACTCCGGTCACAGCAGCAGCCGAAGCCTTCAATGGCTTGGGTGCCATGCGGGACTGCTGCCTCACCAGCTTCAGCTTAGGCCTGGCGCAGCTTCCTGCAGGGCTGCGGCTGCGGCCTTGAGCAGCTCCACATGCCGCTGCTGTTGCGGCAGCGGCAGCAGCGACTGGGCTGCCGCCAGGCGAGCCTTCCCCACGGCGCGAGGAGGGCATCGGACTGCCGTACCTCACAGCAGCAGCAGCAGCGGCAGCAGCAGCGGCCGCGGCTGCGGCGGGTCGTGCTGCTGCTGCTGCTGCTGCATCCGCTGCTCTCCACACCGGGCCCGGCAGGATCAGGTTGCTGATGCCTTCCGTCACCTCGGCCGCGCCCGCGGCTTCGCTGTGGGCTGCAAAGGGGCTGCCAGCTGCGCTGCTGCGCACCATTGGGCTGCACACTGGGCTGCCAACAGGGCTGCCCACGGCACTTGCAGGAACCATCCAGTGTAGCTTGGCCGCAGCAACAGCGGCTGCAGGGTAGGAGCTGCCGCCGTGCCCTGCTGCTGCTGCTGCTGCGTAGGGGCTGCTGCAGTGGCCGCCTGCTGCTGCTGCTGCTGCAGCGGCAGCTTGTGCGGCACATGGGAGCGGACTCCCCGTGCTGTCGATGCCAACAGGCACCCCTGCTTGCGCGATGCTGTCTGGGTACGGGCTGGCCTGCGCGGCGACTGTTGCTGAGGTGAATGCGGTCACTCCTCTGAGGCTTGTTTGGCATTGTGCTGTCCAAGGATCACCAGCTGCATGCGCTGCTGCTGTTGCTGCTGCTGCTGCTGCAGCAGCGGCCGATGGTACGGTGCTGCGAGGTGGAGCGGGTGAGCTGGTGCGGCTGCAGCTGCGCTGCAGCTGCTGCACGACCGACGGGCTGCGTTCTGCAAGCAGCTGCTGCTGCTGTGCTGCCATGCTGCTCCTGATCATACGCAGCATGCGCTGCATGCCGGCCTTCCAGTTGCCCTGCACGGTAGGCCAACACACACGACATGAGGGCCTATTTGACTTGCAGACAGCTTGATACAGCTTGCTGAACATCGTTTGCATTCCCCGATGCATGCTCGGCCTTCTTACTACAAAGCAGTGTGCCCCAGGACGCCAGCAGCAGCCAGCAGCATGACGCTGGGGAGCACTTGGGCTCGGAGCTGACAGCACTGTGCTGCTAACCACGGCAGCTACCCACACTCAATCAAAAGCGCATCCCTGTAGACATCCGCCCAGCTCCTACATGATGATGTGCTGCTTCACCAATCACCGGCCTCGCCAATCCCCAGCTTGAAACTTGCCGATTTTTCCCTGTCCAAGTATATGCACAGGTACAGTGAGTTGACTTGTGTGTCCTGGCTGCTTCAAGTGCGCCACTCACCCCTTCCTGTGCCAGCATGTGTGCGGCAACCCTCTCCGCATCCAATTCGCTGCTGCGGGGTGCTGCTGGCTGTGGCGCTTCCCTTGGTTGGTTGCCACCAAGCCTGACAGTGTCCAGCCCCCGCACACGAACCTGCAGCAGCAGCAGCAGCAGCAGCAGCAGCAGCAGCAGCAGCAGCAGCAGCAGCAGCAGCAGCAGAAGAGCAGGTGTGATCTGTGAGGCTGCTGGCACTCCACAGTCGTCGCTTGGAGTGCAATGCCACACAATACTTCTACAGGCAGGTTGTAGTAATGCAGGCAGAGGCGTACGATGCTTGCAGATGCGCTGCTGCTGATCAGTGCCGCTCACCTTCTCCTGCAGCTGCATGCTGAGCACTTGAGCCTCGCGCAGCAGCGGAGCCTCCTGTGGTGCACGACACAGCAGCAGCAGCAGCAGCAGCAGCAGCAGCAGCAGCACGGCTTGGATAACAATAAACCTGCAGACAACTGAGCATCCGTGTCTGCTGTTGGACGCCACGCATTATGTGGGGCACATGCAGATGACCTGCATGCCGCTGCGCAGCTAGCGTTGCAGCTGCATGCCTGCTGCCAGATGTACATTAGCATTCTCCATGTGCCAGTGCTGATCGTGAGCATCAGGGCACAGACAGATGAGACCTGCACTGCTTTTGCTGCTGCTGCTGCTGCTACTACAGTTTGTCAGCCTGTTCTGTGCTGCGCCTCACCAGTTGATGTTCGGCCTGCTGCAGCAGCTGCTGCAGAGCTGCCTGCTGCTGCTGCAGCTCCTGCAGCTCCATGCGCCGCCTCATCTGCACGTCACACAGCACACAGCCCAACGACTCAGGCACCTCATCTTGGCGAGGAGCGTTGCACAGCATGAATGCTGTGCTCACTCAAAGGCCCACACGTGAGCTCCTGATGGCTAGCGCGGTGGTGTTGCTGGTGCGGGTGTGCATAGAACAGAAGCTGGAAGACCACAAGCATGTCGCAGACGTGTGAGAACAAGCAGAGACGCAGCAATGATCTGCCTGTACAGGACAAAAGCTCACCCAAGGGTCCTCATCTTCTGCTGCCTGCCGGCGCTGCTGCTGCTCCTGCTGCGGTTGCTGCCAATCCATCCCACACAACGCAGCAGCGGCTGCGGCATCCCCAGCAGAAGCAACAGCGAGGTCGGCAGCAGCCTGAGCTTGAAAGCCACCAGGGCCAAAGGCCTCAGACTGACGTGCGGCAGCAGCGGCTGCTGCGGCGCTGCCAGGGCTGCTGCACTGGCTGCCCGGGCCTCCTGTGACAGTCCTGATGCGCTTCAAGTGAGGCAGCACCTGCAGGTAGGGGTGCTGCAAGCACGCACGCACAAAGCCATGTTTTGCTGCAACGCCGCATTGTCGCGATGCATCGTGATGCAAGCCAGGCAGCGCTGGTCTGGGGCGGGCATGTGTGCATGCTGCGTTGACGCGCGAAAGAACTGCCATGCCTGCAGTAACCACACAGATGAGCCATGGTTTGAGCAAGGTGCACGACTAAGCGGCGCCAACACACGCATTTTATATGGAAGGCAACTCACCTCGTCAACCTGCGGCACTTCCTGTCCCTCATCTGCAGCGGCTGCCGCAGCAGCATCCGTGCGGGCCGCTGCCACCTCGGCAGCCCACCAGCTGCCAGCAGCACTGTCTGCTGCTGCATCCCCCAGAGCACCCAGCGGCAGCTGCCGCTTCACACCGGCTGCGCAGGAGCCAGCAGCATCAGCAGCAGCAGCAGCAGCTCCCACGCCTGCAGCGGCCACTGGCGCAGCAGCTGCTGCCCCTGCCCCTGTGCTGGCTGTGGTGTCTCTGAGCCAGTGCTGCTGGCTCTGCTGCAGTGTGTCTTCAAACTGCATGCTCTGCGGCGGCCCAGAACCAGCAAGCGCAGCAGCACCACCACATTGTTGCGGCTGTGGGCTGTCGTTGCTGACTGTGCGGCTGCCAGGTGATGGCCTGTGTAGCCTGCCAGCAGCAGCAGCAGCAGCGGCCCAGTGGCTGCCAGGCCCTCCATCAGCAGCTGCAGCGCCAGCGCCAGCAGCTGCAAGTTTGTGTGCACTGCTCCAGTGGCTTGTTGTGGTCTGGTTGCCATTCGCAACATCCAGCAGACCGCTTGCAGCTGCTGCTGCTGCTGGCACTGCACTGGTCAGCGCTGCAGTGGTCAGCGCTGTGGCACCCAGATAGTCTGCTGCTGCTTGAGGCTTGCCCCAGACTGCTGCAACACTGCTCTCCCAGGCTTGGCGTTGCGGTAGCTGCTGGCTGTTGGCAGGTCCAGAGGGTACATGTGCCCAGTGCCGACTGCCATCAGGTACCTGCTGCTGCCCAGTCAGCATGCTCTGACGCAGCATCTGCTGCTGCCGGCTGCTGGGTGTCCCTTGTCTGCTGCCATTGGCCTTGGCTGGGTTGCGGTAATCATGATCACACGTGTCCTCTTCTGCACCAGTGAAGGTCCTTGCATCCAGCTGCGGCTCTTGTTGCGGCGAAGTGGGTGATGCAGGGCTGCCACTGCTGCAGCCTGGACTCTGCGCCTTTGCTGAGGCCATTGCTTCTATGACTACATGGGCAGCACAACAGCACGATGAGCAAGAGTTGAGTCGTGTAGACCCTAAGTGTTGGCATGCAGGGACTGCCTCGCTTGTGCAGGAGCACAAAAGTTTGCACTGCTAGGCCTGCTGCTGCACATGACTCTGGGCGCATATGCCGTCGAACCTGTAGCTCACATTAAGGCGCGACTATATAGATTGTATCTGCAGCTATGACATGGCTGATCAGGACAGAGATCACGGCTGTGCTGCCTCTGCAGTGTTGTGAAGTCAGGGGGCCTAGCTGCGTCAATACAACAGTGGTTTCAGCATGCAAGCACAAAACACACAGACTAAAAGGGTTTTGAGTTTACAGGTGACGGGTGGTGGATGCGAACGCCAACACAGGTGCTTGATTCCGTGTGGCTGCAACAATGCTCAACGCAGGACTGGCAGCGCAGGAGGGTCCAAAAACAACGATCAAGTTCATACTTAGAAGCAAATGGGCCGACACGATCGACGACATGCTCTCGTGTGACGAGCTGTCACACTACAGTTTGATTGATGTCCGTTCAAGTTCTGCAGGACTGATCATTCAGTTGTGGGCAAAAGCACGGCATAGTTTATTAGACGAAATCGAGTTACATTGCAGCGGCAACCAATAATCAGCGGCAGTCACCCAAGTTGCTCGACCAAGAAACGTGCAGCAACGAGCGCTCAGCTCAACAGTGCTTGGCATAGGCAGAACATAGCACAGCAAATCAAGACGCAAAATTGGCACCGCGCAGGTGCCATAGATAGAGCACCAGTGCAGGTGTGTCAGCAGTCACCGCACTAGGACCAATAACCATGCCAAATTGAGCAGATGCGTACACCCGCTGGATAAGGTCCCAGGCCCATCATGTGTGCTTCAGAGCATCTGCTGGTTGGTAACATCGAGCAGCAGCCCCAATCATCAATCAATCAGCATTCACCCTCACTTGAATTCAGGCGAGTTCAGTGTTGCTGCTCAAGACGCACTACATACCCAGGACACGCATGATTTGAAACCAAAACTAGCGCACACTGACCATCACTGCATGCTTTGGTGCCGAGTCTGCGTGCAATGCCTTTGGTGATGCCACACGCAAGCCATCTGCCCTCTGTACTGCAACAGCAACACACATTACAAGCACTCTAAGCATGGTGCGCTGGCGTTTGTGATTGCAACTTAATAGCAGCACACACAAGACCAGTCGTCACACAACAGGGGACGCAACTGTTCAGCCACAGGATAGGGAAACACAGTAGAATATGTGTATGTCAACCAATATGGCAACAACATGCCTCTCCCGTGCATACCCTACCAAGGTGAGCACGGCATGTTGCGCGTCACAGGCCATGCTCAAAACTCCACCAGCAGCAGTTATGACTTAATTACTGGCTACCAACATACCCATACCTGCATAACACCCAACCTGCACGCCCAGCAGCTGACAATATAGTACATGCAGCGCCTCAGCTGCAGAACTGCAGAAGCAGCAGCTGACATGCAGTCAGCTCCTTGCAGTGCACATGGGCAGGCCATCAACTGCGTCAAGAAAGGCAATGTCGCAGTGTGTGGCTAACACTTCATCTACCTCTCATCCTCTCATCCACATACAGCAACCCCAAACCTTCACAAAGCAAGCAGCATCCCTCATCGACGCATACCACACAGCCAGCAGCCTCCACATACTCCAAGTTGTAAGTGCTTAAGCACAAACGCGCCCTTTGCACCACAACCTCCCCGCCGGTGTCTTGATGCTGTGCAATGATCATGACCTGCTGCTGCTCCTCTTTGTGATGCTGTGCAATGATCATGACCTGCTGCTGCTCCTCTAAAGTGAAACGTTCCCACTGCAACACCCACTCACACTAGTCAAGGAGGCAAACTAAGCAAAAAGCAGGCTGTGCAGCAATAGTGGTGCTGCACTAACATGCCGCTAGCACCAAGCAGACCACCACCAAGCAAGCTCCGACATGCGCCGCATGACACGCACTTCCAGTGTGCAGCCGTGCGCCCGTCAAGGGCCCTGACGGGCCGGCAAAAGCAGGCGCAACCATCAAACCCTGTCTGGCATCAACAAACATGCCTGGAATCTTGCGACAGCTGTGATGCTATGCACAATGGCAGCCTAATCAGGGCCAGCCATAGCGTAGTCCAAGCCACATTGCTTTTATTGGCTCAACAGCACCAAGCGCTGCATCACTGTGAGCATCCCCACGCCACCACCACCAGCACACACGGATCCTGACGTACCTGTTGATACAACAACCCATGCTGCAACAACCCACAACAACCAACAGCGGCGTGTGTGTGTGCCGCTGGCTTTCCTGGGGGCGCGCGCATCCGCTGCTGCATTGATTTCAGCGCCGCACAAATGCATAAGTTTGATGTGTTTCGTATAGTTTGGGTGCAGCATTACCAGCACAACAAGCACACCAACGTAACTGCGCTGCTGTGCATACACGTGGCACACAGCCGCCACCACACATCCACCCGCTTACACCGCTCCACCTCAGGTCAGGGCCATCTCACCATACATTACACCCGATGTTGATGTTACAAGCGGCGCTGGGTGGCCTTGGACCGCTCCCCTGCTGCAGCACCAAACCCATTGTGCACCTTGCTGTACTTCCGTGTAGGCTTGCCAGCAGGTGCTGCTGCTCCTGCTGCTGCTGCCGCAGGCTCTGCAACACGCCTGCGCGCCTGCAAGCTCTGACTGCCCGGCACTGAGTTGTTCAGCAGCACCGGCCCCTCAGCTGCACTGCTGCTGCTGCTGCTGCTGCTGCTGCTGCTGCTGCTGCTGCTGCTGCCGGCCTCGCTGGGGCCAATGGTCTGCTTGCTTAGCTCTTGCAGCAGCAGCTGCTGTTGCTGCTGGAGGCTAGCCACATCATGCTGCTGCTGCTGCTGGGGTGGCAGAGGGCCAGAACTTGACTGGTAGCGCCAGCCCAGCGTCACCAGCCTGCCCACCATGAGCACGGCCAGAGCTGACCACACGCCTTCCAGGCCGGCCCCCGACGGCTCCACCATCACCAGCATGGACGCCGCTACAGCTGAAGCGCCGACCATGGCTTTCATGAGGTACCTGCGCGAGACAGCAGAAGCAGCAGCAGCAGTGGTGTGGCACCACAGGTCAGCATCAGCGTGCTGTGCAACGCTTGCAGCTACTTGGACTGCGGCCAGCAGACCCCACCAACGTGGCACCACACCCATCATCCTGCACCACGACAGCGACAGCACCAGAAACCCCGGCAACGCCCCAAGTACATCGCTCGTTCCTCAAGCAGCAGCCCACTCACCCCCAATCACTGCAGCCGACCAGCACACCATCCAGCGTGTATACCAGCGCATTCACTGGGAGCGGCAGCACCGCCAGCGGCACCAAGTCCCGGATCGTCCCAAGCACGCCCTCGTCGCTCGTGAACAGCTGCGGCCACCACGGCGAACCGCCAAGCATCAGCGCTGACAGCAGCACGCCAGCGCCCAGCCCTAGCTGCAGCAGGCGCTCCGAGATCTCCCTCGCAGCGGCTTTCTGCCCCTGTCCCAGGTTTACAGCCACGAGGGTTTGACCAGAGACGGCCAGCGAGTCGACCAGCATGCTGGCAAGCACCCAGAGCTGCATCAGCACCTGGTGCGAGGCAACAGAGCCGGGGCCAAGGCGTGCTGCTACTGCTGTGGCGAGCGTTTTGGTGCCTAGGAGGGACCCTGTTCGCATCACAACTGCACTGCCAGCCTGCACCCAACAAACAAAAGGCAGGTCACAGCAACACCCAATTATCCATGAATACAAGAGGTGGAGAGGAGAACTACAGCACACCAGCAGCACTTGTCCTGCTGTCACTGCCGAAAGCGTAGCACGGGTGATGCTGCATGGACATCAACATCAACAACTGCTGCTGCTGCTGCTGCTGCTGTGGCGGCCCCTGCTTAAAAAAATAGACATGCACCGCTGCCGCCGCCACTGCTGCAATCGCGGCTAGGGCCTTGCAGACCTCACACAGCCACTGCACACTGCTTATTCCGCCAGCCTCACAATGCACACCTGCAGGAACGGTAAGCAGCGCTCTTTCAGCTGCGCAGGTTGCAGCTGTGGAGGCGGCCACAGGCCCAGGACGTCCCGCTTGCCCCACACCAACGCGACGTACGCGCCTGCGGCCAACCACTCCGACACGGCCGTGCTGATGGCTGCGCCCTTGATGCCCAAGCCACAGGGGAACATGAGCACCAGGTCGAGAGCCAGGTGCACTGCAGGACGGCAAGCACACAGCGCGCCAACAGCAAAAGCAGCAGCAGCATAAGCACAGAAGCGAGTGACGCAGCAACTGATTTTCCGCTGACAGTTCACTGTGTGCGTTGCAAGTGTACATATGATCCTTGTGTTGCAGATGCCCAGCATGCTGCTGCGAGCAGCATTTGCATGCATCGCGCGTCACATGCCGTTACCTTACCTGCATTTGTTGCCAGAGTGATCAGCAGCGGCGCGCGCATGTTGGAGATGCCTCTGAACACGCCCTGCCCCACGGTCGTCAGCAGCACTGCCGGCGCCGCAAACGCCCTGCACAGAACAAAGGTAGCACGCCACGATCGGCGCAGATGAGGGCCCTTGATGCTGACAGGCACTGTCTTCACCAACAGAACACATGCACAGCGACCTGCGAATGACGCAGCATGACACACGGCTGGCGGACACCCTGATTGCTGTTCCTGTTCGCTGCGCAGGTCCTGCAACCAAACGTATACAAGTACCACAGCGCCACACAAGTCCCGCCCGACCCTTTCCTGCAAGTTGTGTTGCTCCTCACCTGAACCACAGGTACTGCAGCGCAAGGTCCTGCATGTGTTGCTGCGACTGGTCCGCGCCCATCACCTCGAGCATCCACCTGCCGTTGGCCAGCATGCCTGCAGCCACCAGCAGCCCAAGTACCACTGCAAGGCTGGTAGCCTGCCAGATCGTCTCGCCTGCTGCGCGGTGGTTGCTGCTGGACACTGCCGTTGCTACTGCTGGTGTGGTGGCTGTCGCAAGGAAGTTGAACAGGATAAAGGATAGGGAGAAGAGTGACGTGTTGATGCCCAGCGCAGCCTGCAGCAGGGAGGGTAGTGTGAGGCGGGCGGCGTGCTGTGAATTGCATACAACCAACACAAGCACACACACCAGAATTTCACACTCAACTCTGCAAACCACCACAGCACAGCACAGCTCCGGCTGTTGCAGGGGTAAAATTAAACACCCGATGCGTTTGTAGCGCCATGAAAGCAACGCTGTAGGCCGTGGCTGGACCTGCCCCGACTTTGATGGCTAAGCTTGCACGGCAAGCAAGGGGCAGCTGCAAGCTGGGCAGGGAGTCGCCTGTGCTTGAGGTCAGCTGCATGATGACACCACTTACACCATGCACAGCTCACAGACAGTCACTGCTCACCAGCTCGTCACTACCTAGCCTGCCCACAAGAGCAGTGTCCACCATGCCAAGCAGCGGATCGGCTGCCAGCGCCAAGGCTGCTGGCACAGCAAGCTGCCATATGTCCTTGTCCCATTTTGACTGCAGCCACGGCAGTGGCTTGCTGCTGTTGCTGCTGCTACTGCTGCCTGAGATGCCTGCTGCCGGGCCAGCTGCCTTGCTGCGGAGAGGAGCTGCCTTCACGTCAGATGAAGCAGCGGCTCTCACAGCAGCTGTAGCTGCCCTGCGCCTCCTGCTGACGCCCAGCTGTGCTGTGCCTGCAGGACGGTATGCATCAAGACATAAGTATGTTCTTTGCCTCAGCAAGACGCCAGGGATTGCTGAAGATGCAGCAGCCCGGCAGCAGGGCACCCTAAGCGGAAAGGCTGGTGTGCTCCCACGACCTTGAATGACGAGCAGCGCGCACCTGACGTGCAGCGTCGTCTCTGTGATGCCCATGAAGTGTTTGTCCATGATGCTGCGGTGCTCGATCCTTTGCTGCTGCCGAATAGGAGGGGTGCCATGCAAGCCACGTACGTGGCTCGCGCGAGGCTAACAGCCTTTACAAGAAATTAGTAACGAATAGATGATGATGCTGAAGGCTTCGCTACCAGGCTGTGTGGTCGGATGACGTTGATATGTGGGTGCGCAGTAGCAAGGTCGAAAGCAACCGAGGACTACGGCGTTAACATTAACTATCAAAAAAAAACCCCGTGTACTAGCTTGGGCTGGTGGAGAGCATCCGACAAAGTGACGTTTAACATCACGTGGCTGTCAACTGTCAACTAGCCATGTGCTTGCTGTGGCTGATGGGCTGGCTGGGCCGAGTGAGCCCAAGCTCTGCTCCTGCGGCACCCTGTGCGCCGAGTCAGGACCGGAGATTTTAGGTGGAGCAGGCAGGCGGTTGGCAAACTGCTGGGCCAGGCGGTTCACTGCTGATCAGTTGACTGAACATTGATGATCATTCTTCGTGACCAATGCACTGGTGCAAGTCGCGCCAAGCGCACAACTCAGCAGGAGCAGCCAATTGACTAGTGTAGCACGAGGCAGCACTCCCAGAAGCAGAAGGGCAAATGCAGGGTTCCAAAACGGGGTTGGTGCTGTACAAGCTTGGGGCTGGTCTTGTGAAGAAGAAGAAGCACTCTAGCATGAAAAGGCAAGCAAGAAAGCACAGTCACCCGACCCCTGCATGCGAGGCTGTGCACGCAAGCAACGCTGGCTCCACCTACTGTACTGCGCTGTGGTTGGGGTTGGTCTTGTGAGAGGACACGGCACTAGCATGCAGTACACTGTTCTCTTGTAGCTCGGGCGGCGAGCTGGGGTGGGGAAGGTTGATATGATACAGATGCAGCTTTGCGGCAGCAACCCATCTCAATACAAGCTGCTGAGCAATCATGAGTGCCACTTGAATGCTGATTGAATGCTATTTGAAGTCGCTGCATGTCACTGCATGTCCAACCCTGGTCCAGCCACAGGTACAGATGCCAAGGCAGCTTTGCATGACGGAGGCCGGATGATTCTGCTTCGCTTTCGGCTGGGTTGTAGTGCTGCTGTTTATTACAAGTACAGCAAGCGAGCATCCCCCAGGGTTGACTTGACACCACCACCACCAGAGCAGCCTGCTTGCTGAGCGCTAAAGCTGCCTCCACACACATCACACCACAGCATGGCAAGCAAGCAACTCTACAGCATATCAAGTGCTGCTGCTAGCCCAGCTTCAGGCCCACTGGCACTGAAGATGCAGGAAGCATCCTCCTGTCTACTGGCTCTTTGCCTTCTCCAGCATCTCCTGGACGTGCTTAGAGGCAACGGCCATCAGCTGCTCGAGCTCCCGCGCAACTGGCGCAACCACAGGTGCCACTTTCTCCTGCACCTGCTGCAGCAGCGGCGCTGCTGCTGCGCGCGCCGCCTGCACGTGTGGGCCTGCAGCCGCCCGGAATGCCTCGATGTGTGGCGCTGTGGCCGCCTGCAGTGCTGCCACGTGCGGGGCTGCTGCTGCGTGCAGCTGCTGCAGAGATGCCTCCAGGGGCAGCAGCACTGCATCCAGCTGCTCTGCGGCGTTCTTACCGGCATATGCCTGCGTCAGCAGCACAGCATGTGCAATTCCTTCTGAGCCAAAGCCCCCACACAGCAAGCATTGTTGGCTGTACATTGCACAAGCACACACCAAGTTACAGTGCTGTGATAGCCATCGTCATAGCCACCACACATGCGCAGCACAAATAGTCAGGCTGTTAACAGGCCACTACCCGGAATAGTCAGGCTGTTATAAGGCCACTACCCTGAAGGCCACGACCCCGACACTTCAACAGCCATCGACCCCAGCACCCCGCGCCAGGCCTCACCTGCACCACGCCGGCCACCTCACGCCGGTACAGGCCGGCCATCACCACCACGCCCGCCAGCGCTGCGGCGGCCCCGAGCACTACACCCAAGCCACCCACGCTGCTGCCGGCAGAGCTGCCCGACCTGGCGCCGCCCTTGCCGCCCTTGCCTGCCCTGCCCAGCTTCTTGGGCAGCTTGCTGCAGGCGTCCTCTGCCACACGCGCACAGGAGCCCTGCGAGTGTTGTGCAGTGTGAAACAGCAGCGTTGGCAGCGCAGAAAAAGGTGCAAGGGTTCAGCTTCACATCAGTGGAGGGCATACGCATGTGGTTTGTCGAACAGGGTGTGCTGCAGGGTCTTGCGCACAAAGGCGTCCCTAAGAGGAACAGCAAACGCAGAAAAGCTACATTTCCATGTGCTGAGCAAGACACCAGGCGAGTCCAGCACTGGACACGTGCATGCGTGCATCATGGCGCACCTGCCAGCCCTTGCCCGCTGCCAGGTGTGAGCGGTGACGGACGGGCAGTGCAGCCAGGAGCTCCCGGAAAGCACCAGCAGCGTCGGGCTGCTGCAGCAGCGGCTTGAGCAGCTGCGGCTGCTGCAGCAGCGCAGCCAGCACACGCGCACTGCCGCGCAGGTTGCCTTTGTGCTTGGACTCCCACAGAGCGAAGCAAGCGTCACTGCAGAGCAACAATAAAGGCCACAAGGTCACCAGCCATCCAAAGCGCGTTTAAGACACAATGACTGGCTCACTGCAAGGACCTGGCTGTGTGATCAGGTACCACCAGCGATGCACCACAACACATGCGCCCAAGAGCTATCACCAAATCATCAGTGGCACACTGTCCAGTTGAATGTGTCACAACATGCACGGAGCAGGATGGTCACTAACTTAACACACCCAAAGGGCTTCAGCCTAAGCTCACCTGCCGCAGATGCAGGCCACCACGCTGGAGGCGCTGCGCTGCACCAGCTGATCGGGCGAGTCGGGCTCAGCTGCAGACAGTGCAGCACTCTCCAGTGCCAGCAGCAGCCAGTCACTGTACTGCCGCAGGCAGCTGGTGGCAGCAGCAAGCTCTGTCAGGCCTGGCAGCTGCGACACCAGGGCGGAAGCAGCAGCTGCACGTGCTGTTGCCGCCTTCTTGCCCTCGACAGCTGCGGCTGCCGCCGCCGCCGCAGCACCGGCCCGCCCACAGTCGGCGCTGCTGCTGCTGCGGTAGCGACAGGTTTGCCTGCCACAAGCCGTGACAGCAGCTCCACTGCTGCACCAGGCACAGTGGGCTCCACATCGCCATCTGCATACCTCACGTCACCGCTCGCCGCTGCTGCCCCGCTTGCCTGCAGCTGAGACAGCAGGCCCGACAGGAACTGCACAGCTGGGCCCTGCAGGGGCACCTCAAGCGGCCGCATCAGGTCATCCACAAGGCCAGCAGGGGTGATGCCCTTGCTGCCGCTGACCTTGGAGGCTGCAGCGATGCTGGGGTCCCTGCTGCTGCTTGCAGGCAGCTCGGGCAGGCCCAGCAGCTGCGGCAGCAGCAGGCGCACCCACACCGCCACACCCACGGCAGCATCAGCCTTGGCGGCCTGCAATGGGCCAGCAGAGCAAACCAGCAGAGGCAGCAGTCGTCAGGTAGACATTAGTGAAAGCCAGATGGGCTTGAAGAGATGCACGGAGGCGCCGCACTACGAATCAAGGATGGCAAAGTCATGCCTGAGCTCTGGCAACAGGTTACTCGTGAACAAGGCCACTGAAAGATATGCAGTCAGAGTGCATCTACAGGTCTCATGCGTCCTGCTTGTGGCATGCACGATATTGAAACCAACGCGCAGCCACCAGCCCTAGCCAGCCAACATGCCAGCCACCCACCTGGTTGGCCACCCACAGCAGCACAGGCATGCG